>JBBPDA010000126.1:9102179-9136382 GCA_037974385.1 Arnoldichthys spilopterus | reverse complement strand
TGCTCCTGACAGTCATAAGGATAGTGTCAATGCTCCTGACAGTCATAAGGATAGTGTCAATGCTTCTGACAGTCATATGGATAGTGTCAATGCTCCTGACAGTCATAAGGATAGTGTCAATGCTCCTGGCAGTCATAAGGATAGTGTCAATGCTCTGGACAATAAGGATTGTCTTAATGTTGGGGTCTCCCTAAGGACAGCTTAGTAGCATAACCTGTATGATCATAATGGGAGTAAAACCAAAATATTTGACAGTAAATTTACAGTAAATTACTGCCTACTTGATGCACTTTTTTCATAGTGATTTCCTGTACCAATTTAAGAGTAAGAAACAGAAACACAACTGCATACTATTACTGCTTCATTACTGTAATATTAATGTATCCCAAAACTACACCAGTTATAAAACTCAGCTGCCAGTAATTTAATATAAATATACCTTTAAAATGACATAATGAACCCAGCTTTACAAAAACTTCTCCAACTGCAAAAAAATCTTTACTGCCATTGTCATAAGCTCAGTTTAGAATGGTCTCACCTCACTGCTCAAGGCAATGTTGGTGCTGTTTTAAAAGCAGCTGCTGTCACATCCTGCAGTACTGTCCAGCTCAATTTTAATTTCAGATTCACAGTTAAATAACGTGAAATCCTGACAATACTTCACACTTAGTGGGAGATTTATATTTACAATTTCTCAGTGAATGTGAGCATTAGAAGAAGACATATTGCAGCCCATGACGTAAGAAGGCTCAGTGTGAACTCAGGGCGCACAAAAGTGAGCAAAAAATAGCAGAGTGCAGGAAGAAAAACAACCTTTGTGACAGCGTATAACCACCTGTGTTGATGCGCCCAAAGACCAAGTTGTCCCGTTGCGCGTATGCAAGGCCTTGTCTGTCGATTTCTCATTTGATGCTGTTTGACTCCAGACGTGTCATCAGGTGCTCATCTCCGGCTCAGGCATGAGCCATCAGCGTGCCATGTCAGGCATGGAGAGGCAATCACTGCAAGCCTGCGCAGTATTTATTTATTTATAATCCCAGCGCGCCCGCTGACTGACAGAACTATGGAGGCAGAGCATGGGGCCGGGGTGTTTATCTGCCTGGACTGATGCCACTGAGGCACTGATGGAGCTCCCCTGGGGTACGTATGTGGAGTTGTGGGTGTGTGTGTGTGCATGTACAGTGGGTGTGTATTTGTGCAGATGCAGGGACGGAGACATGGCGGGCCAGCCAGGAGCAGTTGTGTCACGGCGAGGCAGTGGACTGCAACACTGAGCACAGCAGCCAGAATTGCCGTCCCGTCCAGCGATGTGCCTGAGTAAAAATCATAAACAGCGATACCTGAGCAGTGAGCCCTCATGCCAGGGACCCCCAGACCAATCATCTGGAGGAGACGAGTGCTGGAGCCGATCATTGCCCTGTCAAGGAGATGTGTTATTCAATGGTTGCCGCTTATCACATGGCGGGCTCGTTCAATCGTGCGCAGAGCCGTGGACCTTGAAGTGATGGGCAATCACATGGCCTCAGGCAAAGAGAGAAAGAGGAGAGAGAGGGGAGATAGAAGGATGCTCTTGCTCTTTTTCTCAGCTAAATGTTCATCCACTCACAGTGCGTGTTCAGGGCCTTGAACATAGTTGTTGGTCTATGTTGTTTGTGGTCGTTTCAGTTTAATGAGCCAAGTAAATCACATGTACTTCAGAGCTTGAATGACCTCCTTAGTAATGCCCTTCATCACATTCCTCTATAAGTGATGACCAACGTTTCTGCATAATCCTATTGTCGGGAAAGTGATATAAAGTAGCATAATGTGAAATTGTTCATTCTAAAGAAACTTCCCGTCTTTCTTTAAAATGTTGACGAGAACCAGGGTTGACTATGGTGCACGTAGAGCCATTTTGTTCATTATACAAAAAATGACCTATATGTGTCTTCTATGGTTTTTATATGTAATGTTGATAATTATGTTACCAAGAAATAGTTTTTTAGGTACCGATCTTTCTTAGAATCCTCTCTATAGATATTTTCGTCTATTAATTACAGTGAATAGATCAAAATGAATAGATTAAGATATGTCCAAAACATTCAAAACTATGGTATGGATTCATAACATTTTGTGTGATAACCTGTGGCTTCTAATGATATTTCAGACATCTGGTTCTAATCACCACCACTGGAACCAGTTCTGTTTCTCTAGACAGAGCATTTGACATCACACACAATTCTGAATGACTATTTACTGTCTTGATCAATGAATCATGCAGATTTAAAAACATGGTGGAATTAAATCTTACTTTGACTAAAGAGTTTAGGATACCATGTGGAAATGTGATCAAGAAAACTGCTCTAGAAATTTAGATGCAGTTCTTTGAATACATGGGTGCATAATTGTACTTCTCCCTACATTAACATTCAGTACAGTCAGAAAGTGCCGCATGTTTTGTATTTTTTTTTTTTTTTTTAAAGGGCAAATGGGTGAAGGTTTGGCTACATAATGTCCAAGCAGTGGTCTTTTTATTTTAGCTTAAGCATGAAGAAAAAGAAGAGAAAGAATGGGGGGGGGGAAGCAAGTCATTCATCAGTATAGGGCACACGCTCCTCTGACTCACATGGCATGCTGAGGATGTAATTGTTGCCTCCCGAACTTCGCTTGGGAGAGACAATTCTAATCAGGTTGCCTGGGAACAAAAAGTGTTTAATGTCCTAATGGAGCGACAGAGTTCCACTTTTAAAAGAGCCGCACATTACTTGTGAAGTGACTTCTGTGTGTAGTTACCTGAGAGCCGCTGGTTTATTTTTACCTCCCTTCGTCCCTCCTCATTCTTTAGTCGCTTCGGGAGATGGCGTTAGTTTGGCTTCATCTCTGACAAAAGATAAATGAGCTCGGGGTCTGTGGTGATCCACTATGGCTGCCAGGGGGTTCCAAAATAGCAAACTATTTTTCATAACAGGCCAAGTGATATGGAGTACGATGCAGCAGGCGGGCTAACATTTACCATCTCCCAGCATATGTGGGGATTGGATTTGTGCTTTTCCGTTTTCGTTAAAGTTTACTCGAGAAATTAGGGTCTGTTCGCGCTGAAGGGTGTTGCTGACAAAGACTGTTACGCTGTTAAAAATAAAGGTTCTTGGCTTGAAAAACTATTAATTGGTAGAGAACCTTTACGTTTCATGGAGGTTCTTTCAATTTTATAAAGGTTCTTTAGGCTCAAACCTCTCACTTAAAGCAAGGACTCTTTAACAAGCCATTCTGGGGGAGGTTCCTTAGGGACCCAGAGGCATTTTTCCTATGGCATCATTATAGATGAATATTTTTGGATAATGGATATTTACTTTTTAGAGTATTTGTAGGAGCCGCTGCTGTTTTATTGACTTTATTTTTTATATAAAATTAGTTAAATTAGTGTAATCAATTAAAAAAAATCATTTGAACAAAGATTTCAGTCAAATCACTCATACCTGGTTCTCTAGTCCATGTTCTACCTTAGGAAAGCAAATGTAGAGATTAATGTAGAGCAGCTCAAACCCTTCGATAACCTCTGTTCTACACCTTAGATCCATTCATTAATCACTTTTGCACACTCGCACAGAGATGGCGATGGAACAGTGCACACAAAAGGAACACACGATATTTTTTTTTCTGGCTTTTCCTCAGGAAACTGTCCTGTGTCAACAGGAGCTTTCAGCAGCAGCATTGCCATCTAAAAGAAAGTTTCCCATTTAAATGAGCGCTGGTGAGTGGTGGAGGCGCTTTGAAGAGGCGAGCGCCAGGCACAAACAAGAGCTGCAGCCCCTTCCTGTGTTTGTGAGCCGCTGCTGACACCTGATGGGTGATCAAACAGCAGTCTCCTCTCTCCTCCCAATCCTCATGTGTGCTCATCTTTGTACTCTTCTTCTGGCAGATAAATCGGCAGACCATGTTACTGGAACACCCCTACACTCAATATTTACAGACGCCTCCATCATCACACTGCCTCCACATTCCCATGTGCCGACGATGTGTGAATTTCTTTTATTCAAATTTTTTTTCCACACTGTCTTAATCGTGGAATTGGAGGTAAATGTTAAAGTTGTCCTTCTGGACTGTCAGAAGAGTTCACCGTCAGAAAAGTTCAGGTATCTGCTCACGCCATAAAAGCAACATTTTTTCCTCTATCTTATGTTTAGTTTGGGCTGCATGTTGATGTGCTAAATGTTTCAGTTGCACCAGTACAGCAGTTTGTAGATACAAGTCCAGAGCAATGAACAAAAAACAGTCATTTACTGCCCGTAGAAGCTGAAGAATAAATGACACTCCCATTTGGTTTGCTACAAAACTGAAGAAAAATGGTTTCTCCTCCATATACAAAGCTCCAGATAAAGAGGCCAAAGGTCCACAAACACCAAGCAAATGTGAAAGCTTTTAAGAATGATAAATTTTTGACAAAAAATTTTTTTAACCATTTGGATGCATCAATAAGAAAAATATTCGATAGGTAATGTTTATACAGACTGCTGTTTAGCTTTCTAACATGACTTTAAAAGAAGAAAGTTTTACAAACCCTATTTCAGTCAAGTTGGGATTTTCCAAAGTGCTATAAAAACAAAATACATATGATAATTCATGTGAACCTTTATTCAACTGACAAAATTTAAAAAATGTTCAGCAGTTTTCCTGCCCAACTTATTTTGTATTGTGTAAATATACATACATTTAGAACTGGAAGGCTGCAACACAGTCAACAAAAGAGATATGATTACCAATATGTTGCATCAACTTTCCTATTAATAACATGTTCAAATCATTTTGGAACTGAGACTAATTGTAGTCATTTTGCAATTGGACATTTTGTTTATTCTGTCCTGATATAAGACTTCAGCTGTTCAACATTCGGTGGTACTTGTCGTCTGATTCTCTTCTTCGTGATGCACCATACATTTTCAACAGGACACAGATCTGGACTGGCAACAGGCCAGTGAAGCACATGCACAGTATGTGAAGTCACGCTCTTGTGGCCTGTGCACAATGTGGTCTGGCATTTTCCTGCTTAAATTAGCATAGACGTCCATGGAAGAGATGTTGTCTTGATGACAACATACGTTTCTCTAAAATCCTAATATACACCTCAGAGTGAATGGTTCCTTCATATACATCCAATTCACCCATGCTGTGGGCACTGATGAACCCCAATGACATCACAGATGCTGACTTTTGCATTTTTTGCTGATAAAAATGGGATTGGGAATGGGATTTGTACATAAGTCACATTTAAAAACACATAACATGTTGAAAAATAATCTCATAAATACATTTAAATTGGTGCTATGTATGTTTAGAAGATACGTCTTTTTTGAAGTTGAAAAAACCTCTAAATAATATAAAGGCCAAAGAAAGAACCTTTAAACTGATAAAGGACCTTTACATTACATGAAGGTCCTATATACCTTTAAAAGGTTCCTCACACTCTTTTACAAAAACTATTTTTTTTGGGAACTAAAGTGGTTTTTCCATTGACATTGCTCAAAAAGCCCTGTGCGACACCTTTATTTCGAAAAATTTAATTCTATAGTTATTATAAAATATGTATTTACTCAGCCTCTGCCTTAGACTGTTCCACCATAGTTATTCTGTGAAGAGCAGGTCTGAGATCATCAGCAGTGGCAGAAACAGCAGCAGCAAGGCAGTGTGGAATGACAGCACTCCAGTGGCATGGGGCAGTTCAGGTGGAGGCTGGCAGCCTGGGCACACCTGGGTTTAGAGGCAGATGGTAAGGGCTGAGAGAGGTTATGCAACACCATGCCCAGCCATATGTCTCTGAACAGCATTGAAAGTCCTGGAAGCCATGAGAGCTCCACAACGTATGTGACCCTAGTGGGAGAGTGGGCCAAGTGTGTTCCAAACTGATCCGAGACCAGGTGTTGGCCAACAGGCTTTCTCCTGCTTTCAGCTGGAAGATGTCTGGAGAACAAGCAGAGAGGCATAAAAGCTGCCCGGATAAGCCACTGACCTTTACCTGAAATCAGTAGTGTGAAGAGCAAAAGGTGCATGATGTTCTGCAGCTTATTATTATGAGAATTAAAAACCGTGAGGCTGAAGAATTTGATACATACTACACACATGCATAGAATTTTAGGCTTTGGCTTCTTAAGAAAGAAAAACCATATAAAGATATTCTTCAATAGGTTCATCTAATGTCATAGAAGAACCTTTGTTGTTAATGAGTGTGGAGAGCCTTTTATATATATGAAAATCACATAATGTATTTTTATTACTTTTTATGATAATAAGATAAACATTTTCCATAAACTATCAATTAAAGGGTTCTTTGGGGAACCAAAATGGTTATTCTATAGATCATATACCAATAACAATAAAAATACTTTAAATGATTATATTAGGCTTTAAATTTGGAAATATCCTCAGGTTCCTGAAAGAGTTCACTGAATACGCCATAGAAGAGCCATGGTTGGCTCCTCAAAGGACAAGATGTTTGGTGCTGACAAATGTGTTTTTACCACTAAACTCCCCTCATTAAATATGTTTCTTATGATCAATCTAAGTAAACAACCCTAGAGCAATAGAGAATGGAAAGTCAAATATAATAATCATGTCCATGTCCCGAAACACTGTAGAAGTGAAAATTTGTCATTGTGAACACACTCAAGCACCACAATGAAATGCATTTAACTCATCACCTGTGCACACGTGGAGCATAGGGCAGCTATCAACCTGGCGAGCAATGTAGTGGGATGGTACTTTGCTCAAGGGTACCCCAGTGCCCGGGCCAGGACGTGAACCTGAGACCTTCAGGTCCCAAGAGCAATGTTCTAACCACCAGGCCTCCACTGCCCAAACTAAGCTTTTCTCACATGAGAAGCTTTTTCATGAAAAAATAAATATTTTGATTGGAAATATTGACTATAGAGTCTCCACCTGAGCATTAAAGCATACACATGTTCACATTCACATTAAACTTCACTAAAAGGTTGTTCACACAGCTTTATTCTTTATTTATGTGAGAGAATGAAAGAGAAAGAGTGAATGAGCTTTTTTGGTCTTTTTTTCTATTGGATCAGGATTAACAGAAATGAATGTCCAGGTCAACCAACTGTACAAAATGAGCAACAAATGACTTGGAAAATACAGTAAGGTGCAATATTTCAAGACCTTTCTTCTTGTTAATCACCATCACTGTAGCTGAGCTGTACCTCCTCCCCCCACTAAACACAATGCCAATGTGATGCTAATGGCAGTGCCAGCCTAGCCTGAGAATACGGCTGGAATGATTGATGGCCGGCATTACATCAAGGTGACTTCCACTCCACTCTGTTGGGTTGTTTGGTTTGATCGATAATAAGAAACACATTTAATAAAGGGGGTTTAGTGGTAAAAACACATTTGTCAGCACCAAACGTCTTGTCTTATGAGCTCACAGAATGTAATTAGAAACAGAGGTTACTAAGATGTTTATTCAAATCAAATCACAATCAACAATGGTGTGAATGTATGCATATTATACTGAATTGATTGTATTAGTATGTGTTGAAACTAAATTACCTAAAATGTTTATGGCTAATTTGTCATTTCCAGTAGAAATTGCTTCATTCATATATATATACACATATATGAATGAAGCAATTTCTACTGGAAATGACAAATAATTAATATATATATATTAATAAATTACAAAGAATATGATTTTTAAAAATATGAATGTAATAATACTTCTGTTACAGGAGGAGTTTGGTTTAATAATGGTTTAATATATATTTGATATATTATTTATATTTAGATACTGCTACTGCTGCTGCTACTACTACTAAAAATAATATTTTTCAGAGTGTTTTAAAACATGTTTTTATGAAATATGTGGACTGTATTAATAACGGGAGCCCCAGAATAACACAGGAAATGACCATCAGAAACTCTGCGACAGCACAAATGCAGCTGCAACACAATGTTCTCCAATTGTGTTCTTACCTGTTAAACAGGATAATGCAAAAAGTAAAAAACCCACAGTGGTTCTGTAAGCTAACACTGAAACAATAAATGACCATTTTATGTTTTTTTGTTTTTATTCAGATTTTAGAATTTACATTTTGATGCAGAAAATGATGTACAGTACTTTACTCTAAATCAATCACAGCATTTAAAGTAAATTAGAGTAAAAACTGATAGTAAGCATTTGTACATGCCCTCAAGGTTAAGTGGATAAGGACTTTGAGTATTTGATAGACACTGACCTGACATGTGTTAAGTGGAGGTGAAGAGAGGGACAGGATATGGGCTTTGGCAGATGTTTATTGCTCACTTCCAATGGCCCAATGCCTGAGGCTCAAGTGTCAGCTGCAGACTGCTGGAAAACCCCACCGATTCAGTGCACAGTTGAGATATCTATGCCTGTTACACCAATAAAATACTCCCTCCACGCACACACGCACACGCACACACACACACACACACACACACACACCCATGCACACAACATGCATGCACACATGCACACACACACACACCCACACACACACACACACACATGCACACAACATGCATGCACACACGCACACACACACACACACACACACACATGCACACAACATGCATGCACACACGCACACATGCAAACACAAACAGCTGGGCCCTCAGAGGGGCCCTGACCCCTCTGCTGCAATATCGACTTGAGGAGAGAGCTCCCCTAGCTAGGGCAGACTGAGTGAGAGCAGCCGGTCATGTCAATGTCAAAAAACGCATTTTAACAATCTGAAGGCCACGTTTGCTTTGCATAATCCTGCCCAAGATGTCCAGTATTCCCTGGCTGTCTGTGGCCAGGCCTCCATAGTGATGGCATCACAGGGTCACCCCAGCTGCAGTCCAGACCCCAGCCCCCCTCTTATCCCTTCTCCTCTCGGACCACTTGGCCAAGTGCCCCCTTCTCTTACTCGCTCACACGCATACATACACACTTGCACACACCCAGACACCAAGCAGACATTGCCTAAGGGCTACACTGAAACCCAGCGTCCACACAAAGAATGCCCCATGTGCGAGGCCACAAATGACACATCAAACGGTTCTCTCTCTCTCTCCCTCTCTCTCTCTCTCTCTCTCTCTCTCCCTCTCTCTCTCCCTTTCTCTCTCTCTCTTTGACTTCTCAGTCCCTGTGTGGCTGTGTAATCACTGAAGTTAATATGTTCCAGTTGAGAGGAAGTCCCATGAGTCCTCCAGACAAATGTTGTGTTTTAAACAGATCAAAAAAAAAAAAAACATAACAGGAAATAATTTTATTAAAAAGGGACATGTTGGCGTAAAGCAGATCCAACAGACATTTTGGCACAAAATTATCCTCCATTAGTCCTTGGATGACTGCAACCTCATTTACAATGATTGCTGTATAGAATGCCATCACTGGGAGCAACAGTATAGTCTTTAAATTAAAATTTGATATTGATATTTTGTACTGAAAATACATAATATAACACTAGATGTATGATAACGTTGTCTTTGCAGGTCATAATGGCCATCTTTCCCATTTTGAGGAAATTATACATTTCCCTTTGACCAATAGTCAGTGTTGGTGTTTCATTTGCTCATCATAATAATGACTGAAATAGTTCTATATGATACATTATCATCCTCTTTGACAATGGGAAAACTCTGGATATGATATGAACTTGGAAAGGATATAGGGTACAATATACAGACTATGTTGACTTTTAGCTTTCTGCAATTGTATCTCATTAGTTGCTCAATATCTCATATCACTCACTGTAACGTCTGTCATGGTTTTTGACAGCAAAATTTAATTCAAAGCATTTCATACATGCTTAAAGCTCCAGACGTGCTTGACTGACAGACCGGTTCCTCTAGCCAAGCTCAGCTTCGTACGAGCACCACAGCAGGGCTTCTCCAAAGCCAGCAAGCGCTGTGAGCTGCCCATATGTGTCTCGAGTCTGCTGACTTCAGATATCAAATAAGAGGAGACAGAGGAAGTCCCAAGACGGGGCAACAAATAGCCAAAACCGCAGCATCTCACCTCCATGAGAAGATTATGCAAACCCTGGGGGAAGGTGATGGATTCTTCTTCTTACCTGCCGTGAGAGGACCAGATGCTGGAGAATGATTCTGCATGTCACTTGCAGTAAAATATGAGCGCTTGCTTCACCAGCTCAGAAAGTTCTTGAGCTCTGAGTTTCAAGAACTTCTCATAGACTTAGTGGAATGGGGGTGTGTGGGGGGCGGGGGGTGGGGTGGGGGGGTATCCAAAGGACATTACTGGGTCTTTGTACAAATGCCAGGCTTTTCCCGTGGATCATAGCTCTTCACTGGGCTCACTTTAAGAGCAAGTGCATGTGTCCATGTGCTAATTAGAGGTACAACCAATGAAGTGATTATCGGTCAGTCAGTAGGTCTGTCAAGCACTATATATGACATTTAGTGATGTGTTCAATATGGATGTGATGGAATGCATGAGTAATTTTATTTTTAATTTGAGATTTACGATAAGTGACTTGGGTTTGTGAAAGGTGCTATATAAATCTAACGTTTTTGTTGTGTCTGTTGTTTTGAGTTGTTTCAAGGTCAGAACAGCTAACCAGACCAATGGTGATCCAGATTCATGACTTTTCATGCATCATTTAAATGATTAAACAAATAAATGAAGAAATAAATAAAAAAAATACATAAAGAATTCATAACCTACATTTGCTTTGCATAATTCCTATGGGCTCCATGTTAGGCATTTTTGTTGGATTTTTTTTGTACCAAAAATGTTCAGAATTGTTCTTTCGATCAACATTTTTGAACAATTTTTTTCCATCTTTTCTTTATCTCAGATAAATTAACAGTGAGTTTGTGTTACTGTGCACTCAATATTTATATATGTAAATGGCATTCTGTTGGCTTGGCTGCCTCATACTCTGCCTCTTCTCAGATGAAAAACTCCTTATTTTGTATATGTTTGTGGGCGGGGCTGATTTTTCTCAACCACTGGGCCCCAGCCTATTGATGGGCCGTGAACGCCATCATCTGGGCCGCAAAAATCTAATATTTGGAGGATAATTGGTACAGATCACCAGCACCATGCTTAATTTGGGCAGTAAATATAGTAAAAAATAATTTAAAGGTTTTCCAGTGAATTTGAAAAAAGGATTGAAATATATGACTTAAAAATGTAAACAGTAAAAAAGTTAAAAATAAAAAAAGAAATTGGTCCAAATCAAAATCAAGAGTCAAAATTTTTTGGAATATAAAACCCAGAATATATTAAATGTTGGTGCCTGCGACTGAATGTAATTTTTTTTCTACTTTAAAGACGTTATATTTTTTGAAACATGAATATCAGTACTTATTAAATACCATCTTCCATGGCCCAGTGGGCCTTGACAGCATGCAGTGATAAATTAGTGGGCCTTAATGTTGAAAAGGTTGAGAATCATGGTGCAGTGCTAAAGTGTTGTAATAGGTGAGTGTATGTACGTGAGTTGGCTTCCAGGCTGTGAACTGAAACAGACTGTTTTATGGTTTAATTCACATGTTTAGACTTAACAGAAATAACTGAAATGATCTGAAATCAAACGTTTGTTGTTCAGACACAGATGACGCTCTTTTACAGGCCATGAAATACTAATTAGTATTATTTTAACTCATGTATTTTCAATAACGACTTGAGCTAACAGTGTTTACTGAAACTGTCTGAAAACACCTGCCTGCGCATCTGCATCCAAAGTTTCAGGAAAAAGATGACACATTTCCCAACTTCTGCCTTTGTCTTCTCTTTTCTCTTGTCAAGATGAGTTTTCGCACACCATTATCCATTATCATTGCTGCATGCCATTAGCTAATGCATAGTTTATTTAGCAGAAGGGGCATTAGGGCCATATTGAAGGGGAAAGGGGGAGAGTTAAGACTGATTTGATGGTGCCGGTGGAGGTGGCGGCACAGTGCGGTGAGTTATGGACGTCCAGCCGAGAGGAGTCTCTTCATTAGGGTGCTGATTAAAATTGATGGGAGCCCGAGGAGTCTGGGCTGGGCTGGGCTCCCCGGAGCATAGCTCTCATTCTCAGCTCATTTATTTGGGAGTTTGTGTTGATCAATAAAAGGTGCCCGCTGCTCAACATGAGGTCTGGCTGGGAGGGAGAAAAAGAAAAGAAGAAAGAAAGCGGTAGGGATGGAGATGGAAAAAAAAAAAAATGAAGAGATGGGTGCAAAGCCGTGTGCCTCTTAAGTAAACAAAGAGATGGAGCTAGACGTAGGCTGGAAAAACAGTGCTAAGAGTGTTCATTTACCAGCAGGATTTCATTATTGGCCAGAACAGGCGTCCTGCGAAAGTAATGCAGAACACAACGCTCAGTGCTATTCGCTGTAAATGCACTGTTCGCTCTACCAGCTCCTGGTGAAAGCATGATTAACATAAGTCGTTTTTCAGGAGAAATGCGTTTAAATGCAGAGTGCATTTTACATCATAAAACTTTGAATAAATAAACAAAATAAACGACATGTTGCTTCTACATGTGTGTTTGGCCCAATCCCAATAACAATAAAGAGAATAAAATCCTCTAGATCATGGCTGCCCAAAGTAGGGCCCACTGGCCAAAAGTAGGCCTTTCCCAATAGCCCAGTCACTCTTTCACCCAAATTTTTAAACAAATGCACACATTTATAGATTTTTTAAAACCTTTTTTTTTAGAAACACAATATAAATAAATAAATACACTAAATAACTGCAGGAAATGATTTAGACTTAAATATGATATATTTATATCTCCATTTGACACCCTCCTACACCCTAAAAAATACCCCTTCAAGGCTTCTTTAGCAAAAAGCAATGCAATTCTGTACCAAACTGTGAGCATTTAAGGAACCTTTTGAGTGTATATAGAACTGTTTTTGCTAAGATTGCACCTTCTGAATTTGTATACTGTCTTGTATTTTGGCCTTTAACCCACCACACACATTGCACTTTAGCTCCCCCAACACAAAATGCCATTAGAACAGTGGAACCATCCAATGGAAACACAGTGGAAGCCATTACAGTGTCTGATATTACATATATTTGTATCGTTTATAACTAACTAAGCTCTGCTGAATTTAGTGGGTTTTTTCTTACATGCTTGTATTGAAAGTACAAATATGAATAGTTGTTTTAGAGCTTGGCCACACTTTTCACCATTATTCAGGGTTCTTGTTTCTTTATGAGGTTTGATAGAGATGAGTTTGGTTTTGGATTTGGCTTTTTAGCCATAACTTTTCAATATATATATATACAAAGGTAATAATAATGTTTATTAAATGTTGCACCAAATCTATTTCTTTACTAAGACTAATGTCTACTTTAAATGCTTAATTTAACATTATCTTCATGGCAACTGCAAACATAATCCAGCATGATGGAGCAACCCTAACCCTAACCCTCATTCTGAGGTTTTATTATTGTGTGTAGTTTTTTGCTGTATTGATCTGAATTATTGCATTAATTAAAATTTGCCATATGAATTCCCCCCCATCACCTCATCACACACGCACATACACACACGCACACACACATGAACAGAACACACTTATGTAATTACTGTAGGGAACATGAATTAATTTGGGAGAGCTGGACAGAGGCCAGTTTGTGGAGCTTGGTTATTGAATCTCTGCCCATCTCTATCCAAGGCCTCTTTGTTTGGCGAGGCTGAGATCTGCTCATTATTTTAGGCAGAGATGGCACTGCTTCCACTGACTACTATAAAAGAAAGGAAGAGGAAAAAAAAAATACAACAGATGGGGATGGACAGCGCACGTTTAGAGAAACTACTGTAACAATTTTATTTACACATGACACACACCAGGAGAAAAGGGCTCTGTCTTCACAGTAGGTGTCCAGAATTCTGCACACTACACACAGTGGAGCAGCCTGTCAACAGAAATGTTGCATTATGGCACCCAAACGGTATTTAATTGCAGCAAGTGTGAATAGAAGTCATGAAAATATATTGTTCACAATATGCTTTTCACTGCATTTGGGCACTGAAAGATGGAATTTGGTTGGATATTGATAAACAGAAGGAAACAAGCCAAGTATTCAGGCATAAATCTTTCCACCAAATCTGTCCCTCATGAACGGTCTCTTTCGCTGAGAAGTTCTGAAATATTTTACACTAGATGGTGTGCATACATGCTTATTGTTTTTTCTTACTTTTCATTTTTAGGAATTTTTTTGGAATTTCAGGAATATTAAACACTGCCATCACTCAAAACCACACATCATCATCCTAATAATTAGCTATAGTGATCTTTGAAAAATACAATAGAAGAACCAAGAGACAATATATAAGTGTGATATAAGTGTGAAAAGCCATTAAAGGTCGAAATAACCTCCGTATAATTTAAAGATACTCATTTAAGGGTTTGTCCAACAACTTTTACATTTTACGAAGGTTCTTTAAACCTTAGAAAGGTTCTTCAAATTCACACCTTATTTACAAAAATGGTTCCTTCCACTGAAAGGCTTTTACAATACGGGTGCTCTTCTCATCTCATTTTAGGAGAATTATGTTTGGTTCCTTTAAGGACCTTTCAAGTGCAAGTTCAGTTTATTAATCATATGTATGTTACTGTTGGGTCAACAGTACAATGAAATGTGTTGGATGAGAAGATCCAGTAAACTCAGCAGTAAAACAATGATAAATAAAGAATGAAACCAAAAAGAAAAAAATATACAAAACATATAAAAGGAGCATAGAAAGGGCTTAGTAATAGTCAGAGTTTTGTGCACCAAGAAGAAGTAAATGTATAGTAGTGACCAGTACAAACAGCTTTAAAAAATAAGTGTGAGCATAAAAATCTTAAAGAACCACTACTGATGTTTTTCCCTAGAACCATATAGGAACCTTCATTTTTTACAGTGTTGTTCGGATGTGGGTGAGAGGTTCAAGTCCTAGATGAATCTAAATTGGGTGACTCTGCCCAAGACCTAAGACAGTCAAGGGCATCACTGAACCCAATTTACTGGGGCACTGTTCTCAATTTGGAGCAAGTGGTAGGTGGACATAGACCTATGCAATTATTTATTCATTGACAGAAATTGTTCCTTTCACTGAAAGACTTTTAAAGTACACATACTCCTCCTTTCTCATTTGAGGGACGGTGCAAGTGGCTGTGTATAAACTCTTAGTATTGGTTCCT
Source organism: Arnoldichthys spilopterus (assembly GCA_037974385.1). Lineage (NCBI taxonomy): Eukaryota > Metazoa > Chordata > Actinopteri > Characiformes > Lepidarchidae > Arnoldichthys > Arnoldichthys spilopterus. The sequence goes on along the minus strand of JBBPDA010000126.1, from coordinate 9,121,238 downwards.
GAATAGTTCCTGTCTTAAATGTTTAGTTATAGGAAACATTTGAGATAAAAGTGGTTCTTCTATGGCATCTAGCAAAGAAAATAACTCTTTCTAGCATCTTTGTATTTTAAGGGCATGTTCATACTGTTCCCGTCTCAAAGGCATGATTCCATGCTTAATAACGGTTCCTGAATGAATCCTGGTGTTGAGGTTCGGTTCTCAGGAAAACCATTAATTGGTATAGAATCTCCTTTAGGTGGAACCTTTTTAAACCTTGTGATTCACCCTCACACGTCAGTTGAAGCATAATCTTTTTAAGAGCCGTCTACTGAACTGTTCTTCAGGGGTGCAAAACTGGTTCTTCTGTGGCTCTGAAGAACCTTTTTCTGCACCTTCATTTTCCAGAGTGTTTTTGTGCTTGGAGAATCCAACACGGAAACATTCACTGCAGTCAGTACAAAGAGGCGGTGGTGCCTGCTGTTCATAAAATTAATTTGCTCATCCTCTGACTTCACCATCACCTTTTCCCTCTTTGACTTTGTCTCCTGAACCTATGTGATCTTAAAAAAAAAAATAAAGGAAGCGCAAGTGAAAGAAGTGAGATGGAGACGAGAAGCATCGGATCACAAACGCTGATGAGCTGCTATTGCGCAGATATTTGGATGGGCCTTTTTTATTCCATCTCTCTCTCTCTCTCTCTCTCTCTCTCTCTCTCTCTCTCTTTCTTAAGCGCATCCTCCAAAACTCAGACAAATATATCCAGAAGCTATCAGTGGAAAATCGCTCTGAGCCGCTATAATAAATAATAGTTATCACAGTGCGCAGGAAGCTTGTGTCAATCAGACATAAGGGTACGGAGAAGAAGAAGTGAAATAAACATGAAACACTGAGAAACTCAAAAGTGAGTTATATAAAGCTCTCTCCTTGAAGCTTGGCATCGTACCTCTTTACCCCCAGCGTGTCTGTTCTATAATGGCACAAAGCACGGGATGGGAAAGGATGCTGTCTTTTTCATCTCCCTGCCTTTTGTTAACATGTAGAAAGAGAGAATGAAGGAGGAGGAAGAGGAAGAAGAAGAAGAGGGGGGATGCTGGGTATTGGACCCGGTCCCCGTACACCCAATTAAAGGAATCTTTTGCTCAAAGCCCCAGCCTGGCAACATGTGTTCTGACATTTGTCTTCCTGAGTGTTGTGATTTACCCTACCGTGGAGCTAAAGGCTAAATTAGCAGCCCGCCCAGCTTCAGAGACTGTTCACTAATATGTGATAGGCTGGGTTTGTCAGGAATCATTGAGCAGACAGTATGCAGCTCCCCAGCCTCTACAGCCCTTAATACCTCAGATGGCCAGACAAAAACCCCACACAAACAAGGAGGCAGCAGAAGAACGAACAATCATGTCTACAGTAATGTTTATACTATTAAAAATGCAGCTGAAAAACGGGTTCTTTGGAATGACTGTAAAGGAGAAATATGTTTGGTTCCTTTAAGGACCCTTAAATGGATGGTTCTTTAATTATTATTTTTTTAAATTAAAATAGTGAAATAATTGTATACATTATTTTATACATTATTTCATTATTTCATTATAAATTATATTATAAAAATACATTTTTAATAAATACCCATTCTAATGTTGCCCTACCATGCAACCAAGCAATGAACAATTTAGGGACTCTTTTTACTGTGTTGTTAGGATGTATGTAAGGGGTTCAGGTCCTAGATAAGTCTAAATTGGGAAACTCTGCCCCAGACCGAAGACAATCAAGGGCATTGCTGGACCCAGTTTACTGGGACACTGTTCTGAATACAGAGCAAGCAGTAGGTGAACATGGACATATGCAGCTATTTAAGGCAGACAACTATTCACACACACTTACCCTTATGGGCAATTTAGAGTACCCAGTCAACCTAAACCTCAAGCCTTTGGACAGTGGGAGGAAACCGAAGCACCTGGCTGAAACCCACACAAACACTGGGAGAACTTGCAAACTCCACACAGAGAGTAACTGAGGCTGACCCAGGGATTTACACCCAGGACCTTCTGGCTGAGAGGTAGCAGCGCTAACAGCACTGAACACCTTTCTGTAATGCCTAACAAGGTTGGAGAAGACTTGTTGACAGATCTTAGATGACTCCTGCATAGAGAACATTTCTAAATCCTTCATACTCTTGTCTCTTTGCTTGTGCACCTCCCCCATCAGTTCTTACCACAGGTTTTCTGTTGGCTTCCAATCTGGAGACCAGTTCTGAGATTTGAGATGACCATTGCAAAACTTCGATTTTGTGTTCCTGCAGCAACTGTGAGACTTTTTATGTGTTTGATATCTGGGGACATTATGAAAGTTCTACCAGCGACCAAATTTCAGCCTTTTGGCAGAGGCAGACAGTCAGTGGGGCATAATCTCCTTGTATTTAGTGAAATTCATTATGCCATTGATTTCACACGAGTCCCTGGACCACAAGCAGTAGAACAATCCCTAAGCATTGATGATCCGCTAACTTGTTTAACAGTATCAGGTGCTTTTCTTTGTATGCTGTCACTTTTTTCACTAAGTGACAAATGTTTACATGATCTAAAAAAATCTGTCTGACTAAAACACATAACACAGTTCCATCTGCAGTTTCAAAGACATTTACCATTACCATTGCCATCACAAAGTTCAGTACATTCTATAGCTTGTGATTAGGAAAGGCTTTTTGTGGAACTTTTTCAAAAGTTTCTTGTCCTAGAAGGGGCATCTAGCAGTGAATTTTGAAATCTGAAAACCCCAAAATTCAGCAAAACTGTTCTGAAGCTATGATTTTTTGGTTCCACTTGATCTCTCACTCTGCTTAATTGTAACTTCAAATAACTTTTTATACCCATTTCCTAATCTGTCCAGAACATTCTGTTTCATTTGAGTAGTCCACTCTTTAATTTTTCCCATGTTGCTGGATGACAAAGGGGTTTTACATGTGTGTAACCTCATAATCATACCCCAAGGAATTTTATATGGCCATAGAAACTAGGACTATTAAAAAGAAACATTTCACCCAGATTTGCACATTTCTTTTATTTACAAGATTCTTTAGAGGTGAGAACAATTTTGCACTATTTCTTTTTGAACTAATACAGCACAACTACTGGAAACCGCTAGAAATGTTAGGTCCTATGAAAGAATATCATATTGAGGCCCCAATAATATATGATAAACTTTTTAGATAGTGTTCACTGATGTTCCTCTGTCAGTGCTGGGCCCTTGGAATCATCCAAACCCAATGCCTCCCCTTCAGAACCCCTGACTACTACTCTTGCAGGAATGATTTCTATTAGATAAATCATTTCTTCAAATGTTTTTAAGGACATATTGAATCATTGTATCTATTTTCTATTTCTTATGATTATATCTTGAGGGGTGCCAATAATTTTGAAGTCGAATACGAATGTTTTTCTGTGATTGACAGCAAGTCAGCAATGTAGCAGTGAGAAATGAATGCTTGTAGCCTATCACCACCACATATGAAACCACTAAAACAAAGGCAGGAGTTATGTTAGATAATTATATAATACATCGATTATACTGTAATTTAATTTGTTATACAAATAATATTGTAAAAAAGAATGTTCCAAGTCCCAACCCGGGTGCCACTATTGTACCCTAGACCAAGGTACTGTTCCACTACACAGGTCCCCAGGTGCTTCACATAGCTGCCCGCTGCTCCACGTGTGCACATGTGATGGGTTAAATGCAGAGGTCACTTTTTGTTGTAGTGCACTTTGTGTGTGATTGAGTGTGTTCACAGTGACAGATGGTTACTTTTCACTTCACTGTTCTATCTGCACAATGGAGCAGCAAAGCGGCTGAACGGTGCCCCTCATAATTCAGAATTACTTCTCATCTTCTTGGATGGACATGAACTTTCAGCTGAGTCTCCATGCAGTGTCTGTACTTCACACACACCATTCCTACAGACTGCAGTAAATAATAAAATTTGATTGTAGTTCTGCATATCATTACTTCTGCTGGTGATCTGAGGAAAATATCATCACTGAGTCTTATGATGTTTATTTTAAACACATCTCATTTAGAGTCTTACTAATTCACCTTGTTGTCAGAGTTTGAGATATCATTTGCATAATTTCTAAAGCTCTTGCAGAAATATGCGAAAATATTCTGAGGGGTGAATACAATGACCCAGTCTAAGATCTCAGTGTCCACAGTCGTTGCCTGATTAGCTTCCATAAACATATAGATGCACTTTTATTGCTTTACTGCAGTGTGGCTGCCTTCAATAATTATATGATGTTATGCAAAGATGAAAGCTTAATCATCAAAAAGCCCTTTTAAGCGTTGGAGTTTTTTTCATATTGTTATATCAGATCCAGTTCAGTGTGAATTAATTGCATTAATGTACTCAAGTATGATAATTAGCACACTTTTACACAGACACACGCACACACATGTACCCCAGGCCTCGTATTTGCGGCGAGCGGTGCAGTTAGTAGGCCATCCTGTGCACCTTTTGGGAGAGCGTGTGTGTGCTCTTGCAAGGTGAGATGCAGCTAGAGGAGAAGGCAGGCTCGCGGTCAGCAGGGAGCGAGTGGGCCGCCGGGAGAGGCTCTTAACTTCTGTCAGGCACAAATAACCACGCCATTTTTCACCTCCTGATTTTGAGCCCGGCAAGTCTCCCCAGTCATTTGAACTCTACACACATGCCATGATTCAATTTTGACTCTGGACACTTTGAGAGGCACAAGAGGCAACAGATCCGAAAACAACACATCATCATACAACTGCGTGTGATGTGCTCTGACTCTGCTCAGCTAAGGGAAAGGTATAAACCGGCCTTTTCTAATTATTCTGCTTAGATATTGTACTTTACAGCGTAAGTTTAAATGGCATTGCCTAAGTACAGAAGGATCCGGAGTCATATTCATATCATTTTCCTTTATTATTCACACATGAATATTTCTGGCTTGTTGTGTACGATAACTCTCTGCTGTGTTATAGCTGATTTTATGAGATTTCTTTAGATAAAGGAATGTTATCCAAGCTTTGCTCATGCTCAGTGCTCTGTAGAGATCACTGACAGAGATCTTTCAGGACTGCTAGGTGGTGCTGTTTGGTAGCATTGCTTGGTAGGTCTGGGCCCTGAACATCATCCACCTAAATTTGCCATTTCAGTGTGAAAATAACATGAGAGCAGTGACAAAAAGCATGAGGAATTTTAGTCCAAGCATAATTCAGCAGGAATCCTGTGTACATGCATGAGTGCATATCTGTGTGTGCGTGTGAATGTACACTGTAAACATGGTTGGCTATTTCAACCTAAAACAAAATGCTTCATGTGGCAACAGGCAATTACATTAGGTTTATTCAATTCAAATATATACCTTTAATTAGAAATGTAAAGTAAACTTTTAGATTAGCAGAACAAAAGCAACATTTTTACACCCGTTCCAGCTTCAAAAACACTGCAGCACAACTACTCGCACCATCCACTCTTTACAGTGTATGAATGTACTCGTATTAGTGCATTTGTAAGGGGCAAATGTACCTAAAAGAAAAGGTAAAAAAAAAAAAAAAAAAAAAGGCAAAACATTGCCTTTTTGTGGCTGTGACAATTGTACAAGAGTGAACTTTACAGAAAAACATGTTTTATATTTGTTTTTTAAGAGTAAAAAACTAAAAAAACATATATTTTCTTTATTCTCCCTAAACGGTTAAGGTATATATGTATGTATGTGCTGGTGCTTGTGTGTGTGTGTGTGTGTGTATCTTCTTGTTTGAGTGTGTATGTGTGCGTGTGCACATGAGCTTGTGTGTGTATTGTCAGGTTTCTCTCTGGCATGCTTCACATCAGTCATCACTTTGAACTGCCACAAACGTGTCACTCTATCTCTCAGTTTGATGCCTCTGTCAGATCAGGATCTTACACACATTCATTCCCTTCTGTATTCACTCTGCATTCTCTCCATCACACCAAACCTTCATTTTCTCTCCATGAATGAATAATACACAGCTCATATGGCAGTTAATGGATTTGTTTTGGCAAAAAAATAAAACATAAGAAGGATCACCTCTATTTCTTTCTGCGTTGTGTTTTTGCGCTGGTAGTGAACGGACCAGCACTAGCTGTTATTGCAGTGGGCTGTGCATTTATCACAGCATCAATAGAAAATTAGCATGTTGCTGGAATTTGAGTCCCTGTCAGAGCACACCACCACTGTACCAGCATAAGCAGACAGACATGTAACAATACATTCACCTTCCTCTGAACACAAGAGAGTGATGAGAACAAAGACAGGTTTTTTTTCTAGGTGGGGCATCCCAATTCAGTTCATCAGTTGCATGTAATATTATGGCATTTAAACCTAAGTACCTCCCAACAGAGTTTCTCCATAACCATTCTCTGTTCTCTCTCTCTCTCTCTCTCTCTCTCTCTCTCTCTCTCTCTTCCTCTTGCTGTCTCTCTCTCTTATAGATGAGAGTGTGACACTCTGGCTACCACAAAGGCCACTGCTGTGGGCTCGGCAGCGCTGCCACATGATCACATGACTCTGGGCATGAACACAGTCCTGTCAGACTTTGTTACCTGCTGGAGGGTAAGACAGCTGAGCTTGCACACTAAACCAAACACAGTGTACTTGTAGTTATAATGGTAATATTGCTATTACTATTCATTTTTACCACTAATTAATTTCCCCCTAAATATGTCCTCAATTTAGTTGCGTCCAATTTCACCCATCTGCTAGAAATCCTCCAATCCTCAGTCACACATCAGTGCAGACAGGGTAAAGGCCAGGAAGTGCTTCCTTGTGTATAATAAAGTGAAGCTACTCGATGTCGTTAAACAGCTTAATACACTAAAACGGTAACCACGGTTTCTATAAAGCCAGCTCACACACATTTGCAGTGGCTAGAATCACACTGGGTAATGAGGGAGAGGGAGGTCCATCTTACCCACGTAGAAAAATACGCCATACTACCAGCACTGGCAGAGTGAAGGTTAACTTTTTTGTGTTTTCTCTGAGTCATTTGAAGCCAGACACCTCCTCTTTTCAAAATGCTACAAACACAACTTCATTGGACAGTATAATGGACTTAGAGCAGAGCACTGACTGCAGATTCCACTGTATGAGCCTGTTCTGTGACTCTTTGTCATTGTGAACACACTCAAGCACCACAACGAAATGTGACCTCTGCATTTAACTTATCACACGTGCACACGTGGAGCAGTGGGCAGCCACCAACGACGCCCGGGGAGCAGTGTAGTGGGACGGTACCTTGCTCAAGGGTACCTCAGTAGTGCCCGGGCTGGAACTCGAACCTGCAACCTTCAGGTCCCAAAGGCAGTGTCCTAACCACTAGGCCACCACTGCCCACAAGCTGTCTAGCTTCAGTTTTATTTTTTTAGGGTAAAAACATGTTAGCTTTCCAAAAAACAATATTTTCAGAAATACTCTTACATTAATAATCTTTAAAAAGAAAAAATAATGTTTTTAAACATTATTGCTATTTGAAAAGCACTTTTTCTTGCAGAATTGTTTTTCTTTAACATCAGCATGATGTAATAAACACAAGCCTCTTTTACACATGCACTGTAATTCAGGATCTGTACTTTACTTAAGTATTATTTTTTGGGAAACTTATGACTTTACTCCTATCACTTTTGACTCCACTGAGTTTCTGTGAAGGTTATCATTGCTTTCTACTTTGAAGGAAGCTCTGAAGTCAGCAGATGAACTTTCTTTTCTTAAATGTGACAGGCCATGTTGTGTTTGTCACAGGAGAAAAACTAATCACATCCAACTTTCTCCATAAAGTTCAAAGTGCTTGCTGCATTTTTGGAACAGTTGAAGATTGTGGTTGTAGTGATGGCTACTACAACAGCAGAGAAAGATGATGAAGGTAAAGACAGTTACAGTTACAAAAAATGAAAGCATTAATAAAGCATTTTGAGGTTGTTTAATTGCAGTAAAACGAGAGAGTAAGAAGAAATCTAAGGCACCTGTAGATGATTTAAATTGAATAATTTGTTTATAATAATGTAGAGATCTAAGAGTGTAAGAGCCATATAAGTGTAAGAAGAGCCACAACATACATACACATAAAAACAACAACACTTTAATAAGAAAGGCTCTGAAAAGCCAGATAAATGAGAAGATAAAACAGGCCCAGCCAGTGACCATCCAACATTCAGAGAATCTAGATCTTTTTTAAAGGCAATAACAAGGGGCCAGTAAGTGTCAAGACCACTGTCTCAAAGAAGATACAAAACATTCGCAAGCAATGCCCCCAAGGATGAGCTGAGAGAATGCTTCAGGCAAATATGAATAGAATGGAAGCAGAGGATGTAGCAGGAAATGCCCCTTCATGGAATGTAGCAACAGCAGATAGCAGTGGTATCTGACATGAAATCCTTCCAGTGGATGCAAAAAAAGCATCAGTAAAGCAGACCAGAGAATTACTAATCATTTGAACGCAAGAATAGACATTAATTACTAGATCAATGGTTCTCAATTCCAGTCCTGGGGGACCACTGTCCTGCACTGTTTCATGTTATTCCCTGCCTTCATTCAGCTAATCCGCTAATTATTAAGCCCCTCATATGTTAGATTGAGATCATGTTCAGACAGGGAATTAACAAACCCCAATTCCAGAAAAGTTTTGTACATTTTGTAAAATGCAATAAGAACAATATCTGTCTTTTGTTAATTCTATTGAATGCTTATTTAACTGACAAAACTTTATTGTTGGAATTTCAGAAGTAGATTTTTTGCTCATTCATACTTATGCAAGACTTCACCTATGCCACAAACCATGGCCATTGTTGTGTGATTCTCCTCTTTCATTTTCAATAGGAGACAGGTCTGGACTGCTGGCAGATCTACAAAGTCACACTGTTGCAACACATGCATAATGAGGCCTGGCATTGTCTTGCTGAAATAAACATAGACTTTTTTGGGAAAAGACTTCCTCTTGGTGGCAGCGTATGTCTCCCTAAAAGTCCAATGTACATCTTCATGTCAGTAATATATTCAGACATTGAGTCATGTGAAAAATGTGGAAATAATCTTTATGAAAGCTGTTACTTTTTTTGACAAGCAAACATTTCACCTTTCATTACTTACAGATAAAGATTATATACTTATTTACAAAACTACAAGGAAAAGTATTTTATTCAATCATTTATTTAGCAAAAATATCAACATATTTAATATTTTTCTTTGGAGAAAGTAACTACACACTTGGCTTCAGAAGCTATTTTTGCTTCCTTTAGCATAAATAACTTCTTGTGGGTATTTTACATAATTGTCCACCTGTTTTTGATGTTGGCACTCTTCCATGAAAAAAATCCTGAAGTTGTTTTTCTTAAGTACTGCCCTTTTCAAAAAACTTAAAAAGTATAAATTAGACAGGTTCCATCTGCGAGGGGTTTCAATCAATAGCACCTAATCTGGGACACCCGATTCTAGTTTTATGGACTAAGTGTGATACATTTAGTGTAAAATAAAGTGTACTTACTTCTTTGATGTGACTGATCTGTTTTTTGTTGACTAAAAAAAATATGATTCTTATGCATCATTCGTTGAAGTATAATCAGCTTTGTTCGTAGGGACTGTATCAAAGAGAGTGAAATTTGCTTACTCAAATTTGTTAAATAAATCTACAGTTTTAATAAGATGTGCTTATTTTTTCACTTGACACTGATGCACCCCCATATAGTGACAGATGTTGGCTTTTGACCTAACACTTATTACAGTCTAGGTGGTTCATATTGTGTTTGACATAAAAAACTCTACATTTAAATCTAATCTAAAAAGCTAGTGCCAAGAGAACTCTGTGGCATTTCTGCATAGAATTGATGTATATTTTTTTTAGGTTACATTTCTTAAGGCATTGATGGACTGAGTTAAGTGACAGCGGTTTTCTGAAGTCCTCCCAAACGCATGGCTATATTGACCACCTTAGCATGAAAGTTTCTAATGCAGTGTGTTCTGAGGGCTTAAAGATCACAGATATTCAAAAGTGATTTTATTGCCTTGCAAGGATTGAAATTTCTCCAGTATCCTAATTCCTTTTACAATATTATGTACTGCAGACGATAAAAACTCTAAATCAGGGGTGTCAATCTTGCATTAAGATTTTTTTTCTGAACTGATTAACAATTCTCTCATGACATCTAGTGTAAATTGGTGACCCACAACTCATATTTTTTTGCAAAGACTGAGCCTTTGCTGGATTTGTTTTGCTATACCTAATCACCTGTAAAAGATCGCTTCCTTATTGTGTAATGTTTCAAAATTGTGTAATTTGAATATTACCTAAACCTTTTCAAACTTCCAACTTTTTGGAATGTGCTGCAGACATCAAATTCAAATTCTGTTTCTCTTTACAAAAAACATTCAAGATGGTCGATCAAATCATTAAAGGTCATTTCTTTGTACTTTTGTCAGTTAAATAAAGGTTTGAGGTAATTCACAAACCAAGGATTTTTCTGTTTACTGAATTTACAAAAATTCCCAACTTTTCCAGCAATGGGATTCATTTTAATCTGTGCAAAGCAGTGGTTCCTCAAAAACCAGTGTAATTCAGCTGATGAAAAGAGCACTTAAGCCATCAACTTTAAGCTGAAATGGTGACTCCAGAATCCAGTGGTAGGAGGTCCAAGCTATGAAATTAGCACCAGTGGAAGAGGAGTTAGAGTTAGACAGCAGTATATAAACAGACACCCTCCTATATGTATAACAGACACAGATCATCCCAATTATCTGTTTACCTGTCAAAGAGAGACAAATATTCACAACTTGCAAGGCACAACAACATAACTGAGGTCCTGCCCCCTGAGATTTGCCCTCCTTACTGTGTATCCTCCTTTTTGTCATTAATTTACCATGAAAAACAGAAACAACTGAACAATAACTGGCATAGCTAGAGTTGGTTGAGTAGGTCTGAGATGCAGTAAAGATGAATGCTTTATACTGAATCCTTCTCTTAAAGTACTGATGTAGAAAACATAAAAAGCTATTGTTTTTAAATAGAATTAGTTATCTTTAAGAGATGACCCAAGCGTAAATCCTTACGTAATCATGGCTTAATCTGGGTTCAATGATTTAAATTCTAAACTAAGCAAACTAGCTCAGGCTGTTCTTCTGGACACAAATTAACCCTGGCCTTGGACTAAAAGTCATTTTCAGGGGATATTTTTCCAATCTTCTTCTTGAATGAATTGGAATCAGTTATGTATTATTTATTAAGAAAAACACTTAATCAAATGGTTTTATCATAAAATACATTTCCAGCGCAGTTATTAATTACGCACTGCAAAAAAGCATGTATTGCAAATGAAATCAGCTGAAAGCTAGTCAGTATGTTTATAGAGACCCTTATGAGAATATTGGGAATATAAGATTGTTCAGCATATTATTCAGGCATGTTTTACATGTTTTGCATGTTTTACATTTTCTGAAAAGCTAGGATATTTTCCAAAATGCAAATAAAAAAAAAATCTGTGATATTTTAATTCACATGAACCTTTATTTCACTGACAAAAGTACAAAGAAAAGATTTTCAATAGTTTTTTTGGCTAAATGAATTGTATTTTGTAAATATACACAAATTTAGAATTTGATGCTGCACCATACTTAACAAAAATTGAGGACAGAATAAAAATAAGGTTGAAAAGTTCACAGAATATTCAAATAACACCAGTTTAGAAGGCTCTTTATTAAGCAGGATAATTGGTAGCAGGTGAGGTACCATGACTGAGAATAAAACTGGCTTCCATCAAAGGCTTAGTCTTTGCAAGCAAGGATGGGTAGTGGCTGAAGCCTTTGTGTCAAAATTCTTGAAAGAATTGTTTACACAGAAACACCAGCGAGTTCTCTGGGTTTGAGCTCATCTCAGATGGATCTAAACACTGGGGAACAATGTGCTGTAGTCAGCTGAGTCCAGATTTCAGCTTGTTTTAAATTTGAAATTAAAATGTTCATTCACATTGTTGTCAGTGAAAGGTGCAAAAGCCAACATCTGTGATGGCATGGGGGTACATCAGTGTCCACGGCGTTGGGTGAGTATGCATGTATGTGAAGCAACCATTGACTCTGAAGCATATATTATGATTTTAGAGAGACATATCATCACTGTCCAGAGAAAACCACTTATCTCCATGTTTTAGTTTTAGATTAAAATTTTTCTCCATCAGCACAACAGCTGATCTTAACATTGTGTGAAACGCTCTTAATGAACAGACCAATAGAAACGCTCCAGTGTAACTTGTTCTAAATCATTATTCCATTAAATGACCTTGTAGACATTAGGAATATTTTTGAGAGACTTGAGGTTTTTTATCGACCCCATATTACGTTGCCAGGAAGGTGAAGTCTCTGCCCTGAATGTCCAGGCTAATTAAAGCAGGACAATGCCAGACTCCATTCTGCACAGACTACAATAGTGCGGCTTCGTAGACACAGAGCAGGTGTGCTTGACTGTCCAGATCTGTCTCCTATTAAAAAATGCATGGCACATCATGAAGAGGACTATTACAATTAGTCTCCTCAGTTCCTAAACAATTAAAAAGTGTCATTAAAAGTAAAGGTGATGTAACACAATGATGAATGCTTCTGTCACAATTTTTGTGGCATGTGTTGCAGTCATCAAATGCTAAATTTGTGCATATTTACAAAATACAGTTCAGTTTTATCAGAAAAACACAAATCTTTTCTTTGTACTTTTGCCAGTTAAATAGATGTTCATGGGAATTAACATATAACAGATTTGCAGACACTTTTCTGAAATGGGGTTTGTATTTTCTTCTATTAAATTTATCTTATTCAATATATTGGTTCTAAAAGTAAACAAGAAATTGTATTTAATTTATAATAAAACAAATTTCATGATGAAACAATCTTAATATAAAATAAAACACACACAAATAAACTGAATAATCTCGAAATATTATTTTTTAATAATATTTTAATGAGAAATATTAGCTCTATTTAAAATTTCTTCACTTGCCAAGATATTATTAGTGTAACTGTCAAATTATTGACACTTACGTTGACTACTGCACTATTTTTTTCCATTTTTCTGCCCGAAAGAAAATGTCAGTAAGTCGAAAGAGAAAAGATCAATAAAGCTGTGTATTTTGAGCCGTAAACTTTAGCTGAAGGGTGTCCTGTCTGGGGGCTTGCGTTGTCCTCTTCCTCTGCTCTCTTGATTTGAAATATTGTCTTACATAATGAGGGAGAAAAATAGAGCGGCCGTGCACTCCTGCGCTGGTGTCAGCTTAATCAATCATTTTTAAACACAGGCAGGCGTGGAGCGCCTCCCGCCTCCCATCCGCTGCATCCTTCCCCTGCTCCAGCGTAGCACGGCGGCAGCAATTCATCATCACTCAAAAAATTAAAGCGGCACTGTATCGCACTCGTCCTTGCCTCTTCTCTGCTTTAAACACAGTGGTGGGGGTGGAGGGGCTGAGTGGCGGGTGCATGATCAGTGGTGTGAGGAAGGAGACTTGAGTTCTCTCTTGACAGTCTGCCTTTCTCTTTCTTTTGTTCGCTGTCTTTCTCTTGCTTTCTTTTCTCTTTGTGTTTTGCTCTTTTGCTCTTTCGCTCTCTCTCTCTGTCTCTTTCTGTGCGCTGTGCTCCACTTTCTCCCCTTCAATGCCGTGGCATTGACTGCTGGAGTCAAGGTGATAGGATGGCATTGCTGGAGGTCAGGAGGTCGGAGCAGCACTGGAGAGGGGCAATCGACTACAGAAAGAGAGGGAATAGGTCTCATCTCAGGGATGTGAGAGATTCTGGCCCAACTTTTCCCCCCGGAAACAGAACTCCATCAAGCTTTTTTTTATTTTCCAATTGTGCTGTAGGCACTGGGGATTCTCCAAGGTAAAGTTAGAGTGTACCCTTTGTCAGTCTCATTTCAGTTGCTCAAGCCACAGAAGAAAAAAAAAATCTGTTCTTTCATTATATCAGTCTGAATGCCATGGAGAGCATCAGCTTGAATGACTGGAGGGAAAACCTTGCATAGGATGGTCAAGCCCACAGTTATGGAAGTAGACCCAGACACCTGACACTTTCCAAATATGTCTAGACAGACTCACAAGGGGACGACTCTGAGGGCAGGTCATAAGAAGCAATTATTTACCGAGGCATGTATCATATACATCTCAATTTCTCTCCTTGCTGGTCTGTTTGTTGCTTTGGCTTGTTCCAAAGTGAAGATGCTAATGGTCACACCTGTTTGCCAGAGACATATAGGGAGCAGTGATGGAGTATGGGGTTGTTTTACACACACGCACACACACACACACACACACACACACACACACACACACACACACACACTGACATTTAAAGCCCATGTGTGGTTGGAACTTCCAGCGTTATCCTGATGTTCCCTTCTCTCTTGGCTTTTGTACTGGGAAATGTCATACATGGGACAAATTACGCCTGTGTTCCACAGACGCACAGAGACAGCAGCAGTGCAGACTGCTTATGCACTCCCCCTCCCCCTGCTACGATCATATTTCAGGAAATCACAAGTCAGGACAATAAGTTTATTACATAAATGAACTATATCAGTTATTTGTACATTCTGTTAATTGTCTATTTTTTTTTCCAGCTGTATTTAATTGCAAGCTTTAAAAACTACTCAGTGTCTCATTGATGGAAACTCAGAGGAACGAGACAGAAATGAGCACAAACGAGTGCAAACACAATTGTTCGCAGCCTTTTTCGAATCAATCACGCGCGTAAAACAGCCTCTTTCAAATCAATCACACACGTGTAAACAATTACCTGCCGTTGCGATAGGTGCGCTGGTGTTCAAGCTCATTAGTCCTGGCTGTTGCTCTGTACATAATAATGATGACTGCGAAGCAAAGACGACGCTGACTGTCAGCGTGTCTGATGTGAAACACAGGGACTTTGCATCTGTCATATGCTGTGCTGGAAATTGCACAGCGTTAATAAAACTCATGTTACACTCAACTTGCCGTTCAAAGGGCCCATTTCATGGAAAAATCTCCTTTTTCCTCATCATATAATAAAAGGCAGCATGTTTCAAAACATACCACTTACTCCACAGTCCACATTTGAATTCCACTGCAATAAGCTTGTTCTGAATGCACTGTTTTTGGGATGTCACAAAAAATTTAATATTTGCATGTATCAAAGAAAAAAATCAACAGTGGTTTAGATTTGCCCATGCACAATGAAGCTGGAGGAAGTGTTCCTGCCTGGAATGCTTACACAATACAGAGCAGCCAATCAGAACAGAGCTCATTTATCTCAAAAACAAGGTAACAAAAGGTTGGTCCAGTTGTGTGAGAAAAATACATTTGGAAAAACTGACATGTAGAAATTTTACATAAATCCACAATGTCATAAATGTAGGCTACCACATGAGAAAAAATGTAAAATACAGAAAAAATGTAGGATATCGGTCATTTCTATATATACATATACCGTTACATACATTTTTTAATAAAAAGCAAGTTTTTGCCACACAAATGTTACAAATGTACAACAGGAGAATAAATATTAAGACTAACGCTTATTGGCTCCATTAAAAATTATGTTAAAACTGATAATCTGATCATTTCCACTAACATTAGTGTTAGTCTAATGCAATGCACAATATCCATACAGCTCATTTGGCCTATATGTTCATTTGGAGTTTATTAAGCTGCCTTTACTATTTCAATAGATCCATTAATTCTGTTGTTGTTATAAAGTTACTGTTAATACTATTACATGTACACGGTCATTTTAATTTCGAAAAACACCTATATAACAATATTTAAGTACTTAAGACTTTTAACTGCAGGCTTCATCTTCCAGAGCGGAGCACAGAGAATTACGAGTTTTCGAGATTCCTGTGGCCTCTCCACACGCTCTTGTACTATTAATGACAGATGGAAACCTCAGCATAAATAACATGGGGCAGCTCATGCTGAATGCCTTTCAGCTGCAGATATTGAGAATTACCCTCATCTGTATTTGGTGGGGAAAAGGGCTGAGTGTGTCATATTGTAATTCAAACTTTACACAACTTCCTTCTGAGTCTGAATTTCTTTATGGACTGTTTGGCTTGGTGTAAACTTTCACAAGAAAAAAGAGGAATTCTGCTCAATATTTTTTCATTTATTTTGTTTACGAACTAATGACAAACCCAAATGTTGGAACTGTTGTATGCGCGGATCTTAAAAGGAATTACAGGGGTTGCGTAATATAGCAGACACAATAAACAACTGTATTCTTGATTTACGATTTGGTCTATGATCCAACTGGTGAATTTCTGCATGCATCCATTTGTGTTGGATAGTATGCTGGAATGCTCATGTTTCCCAACGACTGATTCTGATCTAGTGCGAGATAATTTATTAGACAGTTCATCGAATAAACAGTTCTTATGGGATAGCTGAATTATGTAGTGCTCGACACCAAGTCCCTGCAGCTAAAACTGAGCAAACTGGATTTGTGAAAAAGCCGGAGTGGCGGAGAAGTGTTCCTTTAATCATGTGACTGCTCACTGCTCCCCTTTATCACTGATAAGTACATGTGGATTTTACAACCCACCGGAATGAGATTTTGTTGTTTCGTTTGACAGCCTTGTGTATATGGCCTGCATCTCTAGTCTGATGAGTCAAAACATTATTATATCATTCCAACAATTAACTTGTGAATTTTACCATGAACCAATGATCGACAAACATGCATTGGAAGCAGTGAGGAAAGGGCCCTGAGACATTACAGATGAGAATTAAGTTCGCAAGCCTTACTACATTCCCCTATGGATCGTTCAGACAAAAACCTTGTATCTCCAAAATGACTCGAAAAGTGCAGAACCTTCTTAACCTATAACAGAGTTTAAAGTAAAATGTACTTTCTATAAGCAATTTAGAACCATTTCCTTGCATCTATTGTGAAATATTGACACATTGTAAATGTATCCAGGTGTTTTCAAATTCCGTACAAATGTAAAAAAATGACAAAAATGGAGATGCGAGTTAAGATAAAGGTTTTTGTCTGACCACAACAATTTGTAAAATGTATTCATAAGACATGACCATTTATAATGATGTTAGAAGAAGTGTTCCTGGCTGAAATGCTTTCTGATGACATAATACAGAGCAGTCACATAAGTTACATAAGTTATTAGTATATGTCAGTCTCAAAAGTATGTTAACAAAAGAGCGAAATAAGTGAAATACATGAAAAGTGTGGGATATTGGTCAGTTCTATACATAAACAGTTTTTATTTTACAAAACAAAATTCAAATCAAAAGCACAGATTTTTATGGGGAAAAAATCCAAATACAGTTGATACATATACATGTAAATGTCAAACAAATCAACATGTCATAGTCATTTTCATAATTTAAATAAACAAACATAGGTCAGTCACACAGAAAAAAGTAAATACACCCTTACATTTATCACATCAAGTCCATAATTTTAGAATCAGGTGTTCCAGATTAGGTGCCATTGATTAGAACCTCCTGGAGGTGGAACCTGTCATATTCAGACCTGACAACTAGGGTCTGGTGTTTTGTTTGCTATTTCTAGTGTGTGGTGTCATCATGCCAAGATCTAAAGAGCTCTATAAGGCCTTCACAAAAAAGATTGGTCTGGTAAGGGATCTTTAAATTATTAGAAAAATTAATTTGGTAAAAATTATATACATGTGGCATATATTTCAACTCACTGCCATTTGCCCCATCACATTCTGCACAAGGGCATACGGTTTTTAATGTGAAAAGAAGTTTCCAAGAACCCCAAACAATTTTTATCATGGGACCTCCAGGTAACTCTTACAAATGTGGGTGAGAAAGACATTTACAATCAGAAAGAGACTGGACAAATTTCGCCTGCATGGTATTCATGTCAGATAAACCAGCTGTGAAGCATGGTGGTGGAAATTTTATAGTTTGGTGCTTGTTTTTTGCCTTCAACAAGCCTTTTCTCTGCATTGGGCAAATTTCAGAGCCTGGTGGATAATTATGCAAAACACCTACAAGAATTTTTTTATGCTAAGGGGGCAAAACTAACTTCTGAGACCAAGATATCTTCTGCATATAGGAATATTATATCTGTTGATATTTTTGTTGAACAATTATTAAAAATCTATTTTTCTTTCCATCTATTTATCTGTAAGCACTGTATTGCAGAAGGTGAAATATTTTCTTGTTTAAATATGCTGACAAATCAATAATTTCCATGGGGTCTACTTATTCCTCATATGACTGTATGTCATCCATAAAGAGAGAGAGAGAGAGAGAGAGAGAGAGACAGATAGAGAGAGAAAGAGACTGATCTATAATGAGCATATTCACAGTTATAGGTGAGGTCTCTATTTAAAGGTAATTGTGTTCTGTGTGTCCAGCATTACACTACTTTTCACAGTCCCTAATTAAAAAAACACCTCAGTGAGGCCAAGGCCGATGTGTTCGCACTGAGCCTGGGGACGTAATCTGCGGGACAATTACCCAGGCTGAAGATAGCAAGATCTGTGAGACAGTTGCTGCTTCTGCAGCATTTTGGAGCTCTCAACATTAGACGAGCACAAAGATACTAGTGTTAGCTGTGATGCCACTCTTTAGTTTAGCCAGCTGTCACAGCCTTACAAGCTCTTTTAGCACATTAGGGGAATGCATTATACACACACAATGCTAAAAGCAACATAACAACATGACATTTCTTTTTATCAGCAAAATATGACACGTGATAATGCCAAATGCATCATGTAAGACGCAAGCAGCTCTCCATAATGGTTGCGTTATTGCATTTTGAATGGATTTGCAAATGCTTTCCATTATCACAACAATTACTGGATAAACATTTTTTATTAATTATAGTGTTGTTGTGTATATATGTACACAATAATGAGATATTTAATTGTGTTTATGTGCTTATTTGAGCATTTTAGCCAACGGCGCAATTACACACACAAACACTGAAGCCCCCTATTCATACAGCAGTACTGAGTTATCTGGTGTGTCTGAAACAAGCTGTAATAAGTGAAGTGAAAGTGACTCTTTGTCATTGTGAACACACTCAAGCACCACAACGAAATGTGACCTCTGCATTT
>JBBPDA010000126.1:9070541-9092250 GCA_037974385.1 Arnoldichthys spilopterus | reverse complement strand
GATGGGTTAAATGCAGAGGTTGCATTTCGTTGTGGTGCTTGAGTGTGTTCACAATGACAAATAGTCACTTTCACTATGGTATTTTAATGTAGAAAAAATCGTAGAAATGTAGAAATTCATTTCAAAAGTTGAATTTAGATGAAATGCAACAACTTAACGCATCATTGACAAGACATGAACAGGGGAATTTTTAACTTTTTCACCTATTATAACAACACAAAGAAGAACAGCTTTTCTTGCATTTATCAAGTTATTGCCATGTGCACACTTGTCTAGTTTGCACTTTGTTACTTTACAGATTTTCTGTATTTAAAATTCAGCTGCACAATCCGTATCTACATATCACATGTTTCTATATCTTGCCGTACAGACCTCTTTTACACCTTTTTACAGATTCAGTTCAGTGTTTAAATATTGTCTGTGTATACATGGGGAGGTGGTGGGGTAACGGTTAGGGAGTTGCCCCTGTGACATTAGTGGTACCATCCACAGGCACTGCTCCCCTACATCAGGTCCCAGGTACATAGGCCCACTGCTCCTATACAGATGGGTAAATGTGTTCACAATGACAGATATTACTATTTAAAAGGTATTTTTAGATTTATCTCATTATATATAAAAAATTATATATATATATATATATATAATTTTTTTATCTCTTTTCCCTTTAGCTATAGTCGTTGGAGTCTGCAGGGCTACATTTTACTACACATTGTACTTGTATACAAATAAAATGCGTGAATCTTCCTCTCTTTCTTTTCTGTCACCAGTTTTCCAAAGCCTACACGTTATAGTGCTTTTTAATCAAAATGTGGTCACAGTCATTTACTCTGAACTGTCTAGGTTAATCCTCAGTGAAACGTTATGTACTAATATCAAATTCTGCATATCTCTATAGGCAGAGAGCCTGGTGCACTTTCAAGATTAGTGTTTCAAGTGACGATTTGTCATTTTGAACACAGCCCATTACACAAAGTGCACCTGCATTCAACCCATCCAGGCGTGGAGCAGCAGTCAGCTAATAACAGCCCCCAGGGAGCAGTGTAGGGACCCTGACTGCTTGGGCCGGGACCTAAACCAGCAACCCTCTGATCACAAGGGCAAGTCCCTGCCCACGAGGTCACCGCTGTCTATTAGTGTTTGGAGTAAAGGTAAAAATGGACGGTGATCCTAAGGGCCGTGTTTGAAGCTGATGCTCACTAAGGCACTGCTGCACGTGAAGCCCACATGAGCATCCACACATCCATATGAGCATCAGGGCATCATCATTCACTAAGTCTCCAGTGAGGCTGTAAAACAGTGATGAGAAGCCAAGATTGCACCTAAAGTCACAGATGATCGTTATGCTGGTTTTTTTTTTTTTTACACCGCGTGCACACGCTGCGAGCCGGGGCGAGCATGTCGACACGTGTGTGAAGCATCACGGGAGGACATGAAAGAGGCGCAGCTCAGTGCGAGAGGGCTCCACCGCCGCTCACATCCATTCATCGACTATTGACAGCGTCTCCTTCCTCGGTCGCCTGACCGGGGCTCTCTCTAGCGCTGCCAGTGGACGATCACACCCACACACCCACCTCTGGCTACACTCGCGTTTTTTTGAACATTTCTTAGTTCGCCTCTAAATTTACGCGGCCGGGCGAAGTCTCCATAGCTCGGGAAAAAAAGCAGGGGAGAGAGAGAGAGACAGAGAGAGAGGTAGAAAATCTCGTGGCGACGGCTCGCGATCCGCTAGAAGACGGAAGAGGAGGAAAGCGGTGACAGAAAGGAAAAGAAAAAGAGAGAAAGAAGAGAATCCGAGCTTCAACATGGAGTCCCCTCCAGATCCAACAAGCGACCCGGGCAACAGCGCCTCAGAGTCGGCCACCCCGGTCAGGGAAACCCCGGTAAACCTGGAGACGCTCCGCAAAGCTGAGCACCAAGCCCCGGTCCGGAGACAGAGCTGCTCCAGCACCAACAGAGGTAAGGGGCCACTGAGTTCAGGGGGAGCGGCGTGCGGGCTGGCGGGCTTGCTGGCAGCGCTGGCGGGCGAGCGGGCGGGCTGGTGCCTCGCCTCCGCGCTGCTGATGCGGCAGCAAAACTTCAAAGTGATTCCGCGGCGAGGGCAACTTAAATCGCGGCGCGAGAGCCCACCCCGCGCGGTCGCTCCGCGGCCGCTTATAGCGCGTATCGCTGGGGGGGGAGTACAGAGTTGGGCTGCTGCCGCTCGCTGCCCGCCTCGGTGCGTGACAGCGGCGGTGGGCAGCGCAGCCTGGGCACAAGTGTGGCAGCAATTAAAGGCCACGGGTTTGACGGATCGCCGCGAGTCCAAGTTCGCAAATCGACCATTTCACCTATCACTGTGTGATCAGACTGTGTGTGTGTGTGTGTGCGCGCGCGCGCGGTGTGTTTTCCACGTTAGCTGTCAGTGAGCCTCGCGTGTTGGTGCACGCGCTCTCTCCCTCTCTCTTGCTCGCTCTCTCTCTCTCTCTTTCTCTCTCTCCGGCTCGTGCGCCGCTTATGTGCAGAAACGTCAGGCACGGCCTCGAGGTCGGGGCAAACGTGCCGCCTGATTACGAGCGTTGTGAACGGACCGCGGTGGTCGTGGCATTCGCGAGCACCGACGAGCCCCGCGTGACGAGGAGAGCCGTGTGTGTTTTACAGTAGAGACAGTAGAGGCTCGTTTAAGCCACTCCCTCCTCACCCCCCCCACCTCCACCGCCTCCACCCCCCTAAGCCCGGGCAGCCTCCATTCAACTGAGCTGACCCAGGTTCGGGAATGGACCCGCTCGTCCTCGCGATCCGACCGAACGGACGGGGAAAGGAAAGAGAAGGGGATAAGTGAGGGGGAGCGAAAGTTTGAGGGGTCTGTTAGGGGGACTTTGGGGTAGGACCCCCCCGCCCCCGTTGACTGTGTCCACCTCGCGCCGGGCCGCGGGGTAAATTTAGCCGCTGATATGGGGAAGGTGGAATGTAAGCTGTGTTATGTAACAAGTTTTGCCATAAACAGAGGAGCGAGCGCGCGCGTGCGCGCATGAGAGAGCGAGAGAGAGAGAGGGAGAGTTCAGCTCGTTGCACGAAGTTTTCTAAACAGCGAACGCGCTTTTTTTGTGCCACGACGGCGACATTTAAGCCCCCTTCCCCCCTGTCACCACCTTTTACACTTTCCCCGCGCTGAAAGAGAGCGTTGTTCCGCTCCGCGCGGCTCTGCCCGGTTATGTAATAGCGGGCTGGAGCAGGTTTATGACGGCGAACCGGCCGTTTACACTTAACTGTAGGCCGATTTGAGTCCGGACCCCCTTTTCCCCCCCTTTTTTTTTTCTTTAATGAAAAAGTTTGGCCACGAGACACTCCTAACCCGCTGACCCATATTCATCCCCACCCTTTACTGCAAAGGACTAAAGTGCATCTGGAAGGAAAAGACAGGAAAAGAACGCCTCAGCTCTGTTATGTAACCCTATGAATGGGCGAGAGAGAGACAGAGACAGAGAGAGAGAGAGACAGAGAGAGAGAGAGAGAGAGAGCGACAGAGAGAGAGAGAGAGACAGAGAGAGAGAGAGAGAGAGAGAGAGAGAGAGAGAGAGAGAAAGAGAGAGAGAGAGAGAGAGAGAGAGAGAGAGAGAAAGCCCTGCTCTGGGTTGTTTTCAAATTCCCTCCACTTTTCTGAGACTTGAGCAAAGACTCAACCTGGCCTGACTGATCCTGATACAGGTGTTTAGCACTTTATCGAAAAGGAGAAAAAAATGAGGTGATCATTTAGATCACACAGTGCCATTCACACCTTAAACAGCACTGCAAGTGAATCCAGTGTAGACAGAATTATGGGAAATATTACTTTTATCAATGGTTCTATGAGGGGTGTAAACCAAGTTTCATCTTTCCATCCAGTCTGAGTGTTTTAGCCAAGGATCTGATCAACTGATAACTTAATCTGCAGCGATGCGATTTGGTTCAGTACTGGGGTCTGTAATCAGTATGAAGCATGATGAAATTTGACATAATCCGCTACATTTCCATGAACTTACACATATAAACAAATTATAATGAACATTTTGCTATTAAAGGTCAAATGCAGCAGTGTAGTCATAAGCAGAAGCAGCTTCTCAGCACAAAACACTGCTCACAGTAAGATGAACTATAACTGATTGTGAAAACGTACGTTTTTATGGGTCACATCGATGCATCGGATTGTGCACTATTTGGTGGATGCACCGATACAGATTGATTTATTGTTACACCCATAATTCCCATCACTTACACTTTTTATGTCACATTAACTTTAAGGCAGCAGATGGTGTATTTCTACTGTACTGTGTCACCAGTGTTTTACAGGCAAAACCAGCTTTGCTTATTCTTGAAACTGCATAGTGCATGGTAGCTCCAATAGGGGAGTCGTTCAAGTGCATTTTTTTGGTTCAAAGTCAGCAGTGGTCGACCCCTTATAGCAACTTTGCCATTTCTCTCTGTCTCTCTGTCTCTCGTTTGTAGTACTCATCAGCAAGATTGGACACTGACTTTTATTGGCTACACACTATGGAGAAATCAGTATTGCGATTACACCGATACACATTGCGACTGCGATGTAAATATGATGATTAAAGGGTCCAGGTCATGCTGCTCTAATTTCAAACAAAAAAAGTGTTGTTAAAGCTTCACAATGCACATTCACTCCCCCATCCATGCAGTCCATATTTGGAAATTAAGCTTTAAAATCAGCCTGTTTTCAAATCATAGTTTTTGTGAGGTCACAAAACCAACACATTCATGTATATGTCCTTATTTAGCCTACAGCAGTTTAACCCAGCTGCTTCACATGGACATTCTAAGAAGTTCTATGATGGTTTAGAGGCTCATCTGCATGTTGCAGCCTTCTACGATTTCAGTATTGCAGAGACTAGTATTGCAGTAACAATATATTGTTCAGCCCTAGTTGGGGATTGTAGCTCTCGTCTTTGTTCTTCTTTAAATGTGTGTTCGAGCTGGGAAATATGATGATATTTATCATCATCTTGATAAACTGTGGTCACAATATGCTTTTCTGAGCATACCTTGATATCATTAGTACTTAAGCACTGTCAAACTTCATGTTTAATTATGACGTGAGCATCATCAGTCTTGCTTAAGTGAGCATATTGTACTGCGGTGTGAAAAATGCTGAATAAAAATATGATGTACTCACTTCCATTTTTCTTAGAAAAAATGGCACTGTTGGGTGTTTTTTCTTTGTTCCATCTTTATATATATCATGACATATCGCATATCAGGGAAACTTCTCAAAATATCGTGATAAGATATTTTTGCCATATCGCCCACCCCTTGTGTGTGTTAACATTTCATCCAAAATATTCCTTCAGTATTCCAGTACTCCAGTATTCCTGTCTGCTCTGTGATTTATCCAACAAGAAATGGTTTCACTCCACGCTGCCACTGCTGTTATATTGTCCATACTTCTTTAAAGAGCAGCAGCTCCGGCTCAGACATTGATCAGATTTTCTTTTAACCGAGCTCACTTGCTTTGATCGTTATCACTGTAGAAGAAGGAAACGCAGCTACAAAAGTTGCGATAATAGTTAAATGATAAGTAAGCAAAGTGTGCAGGAAACTTTATGATCACAAATGCTGTTTGAATATTGTTTACTATATCTGAACTTTCTCGTCTCACTCTTATCTGAGCTCTGAGCTAACTTGAGCCGATATATATGATCTGTGCATTTAATGTTCTGGGTAAAGCATACGGTTCACGTTTGGGCTTAAAATGTTTACCCTTTTGGGAAATGATGAGCTAAACAATGCGATTGTTAAGAATGCAGCTATTTCAGTCAAGGTGTCAATTAATTTCTTGGCACCTGCTTAAAATGAAAAAAAAAGGCAGAGCAATCAGTGAGTGTGGCTTTGCTTTTTCTTTCAAACATGCGAAGAATTCCCTAATTACAGTGCATTCTTCCAGCGCTGCTCCGATGACTTAATCCACAGGAAAAAGTACAGAGCAACAAATTCTTAATTGTTATTTTTGCAGAGGATCCGTTTAGGCCGTGACACAATGTTCAGCTCTCTTGATGATGGCGATGATGATGATTATTAACAGTAATGCGTTCACAAAAGGAGACCTATGTGGCACCACAGATCCCAAACTGGGTGCTCAGAGAAGAAACACCTGACTCGTTCCTAACTCAGGAGCAGCCACACTCGTGAAGTATTAAAGGGCTGATTTCAGCAGAGGCTCTTGTAAGATATCAGAGAGTGAGGAGCGGCAGGCTTGTGGGTCTGCTGGAATCATTAGCGAGAAGAGAAGGTATCATTATCGTAGCACAGCATCCTCCAGCTCTGGAGGAAGAAGTTTGGAAATAATCAATATTAATGGTGTGATTAATGGCAGAGAATATTCTGACTTTGTGTACAGCTGCAGAGCTGTGGATGTAATGAAGGGCTCGATCCTTTTCCGTTTCACATGCTGTAACAGGCTGATTTCTTTGCTGATCTTAGGCTGGTTAAGTAGCACTTCTTCTAAAGGCCCAGTTAGAGGATGCTAAGAGCAGAGGCTGGTTGTAGATCAGCATTAATTGGCCATTTCCATTTAGAGCCTTTTGCTTTGCCTTGTTGTTGTAATGGTAATTGTGTTGCACAGGCACATGCGTTTCCTACAGATTATAATGTTGTAGAGGAGGCCTTTTATGCATTGTGTAGCATTGCTTCTAGCAGGACCAGGACTATGGGCATACAAAGAAAAGAAAACTATGGATGTATTTCTGTTTTTATAGACGTTGACATAATTTGAGCATAAATATGGATCATAATTACATATTATATCCAGCCTAATTTGTTCATCCTTATTATTGTGAAAGTCAAGGTCTAATGTCAGCCTTATTATTACTATTAACTGCAGCTTTTCACAATGATCTAATGGCAACATTTTGAATGATGTATTATTAAAACCGCAGCCAATCCAGGCGCTGTCCACCTTTCTCAGAGACCCTGCAAAAACACTGTGTGTGATGCGGCCGTAAAGCTCAGACTGAAACTGAGCCATGCCATGTTCCATGAGGGAATGCAGTTGGCAGCATTTCCAAGGGGAGGGATTGAATGATGGCGGATATTTTGTGTTCAGTACGAAGTTATATACTGATAAGTCAGATGCCCACATGCTCGTGTGGTGATTTGGGAAGTTTCTGCTGCCTGCAAGTGCCTGTTTTACTTGGCTGGTATAGGAGAGGTGGAGAAGAAGTGTTGAGAAGTTATTACAAAAAAGGGTAAAGAGAGAAGGAGGCTAAATACTAGGCCTCAGTCTGGACATGCCATGATCTAGTATGTTGCTTGGCAATAGAAGAGAAGAAGACATCTGTTTCAAGAAGTCTCATTGGTGAGGTTCACCTCTGCACTGCTAAATACTTTTCAGATACACCTTTGGGGGTTACAGCTATAGTTTTAGTCTCACTTGGGTGCATATCAAGTCTTTGAGGCTTGGACAATGCCTTTCCTGGCTTGTACTTCTCCACTCTGAAAGGGAGAACAGGCCTATTTTTCCTGCAAGTGGAATACAGTGGCACCACTGTGGGGTCTGCCATCTGTGAAGGGCTAGGCTATAATTACTTATTAGTTGGCATGTCAGACAACAATATTTTGCTCCCTCTTTCACAGTGTTACTGTGCCATGGTGAAATCTGTCACCTGGTGGTGTGCTGATTGACTCTCCCCAGCAGGAGAGATAGAGAACCAAGCTGTGCCCTCTGATATGAACCCTGCAATTAGCTCAGTAGATGTTATCCTGCAGCACCGGTGCCTTACTAGAAATCATCTAAGTTGCTTCAACAGCATAACATAAACATCCACATTTCTCTGCTTGTTTTATAAGCAGCACCATGCTTGATCCTGGCCAAATGCCATCATGTAGCTATGTACACATAAAACACCAGACACCTCTTAACATAGTAGTCTGGCTGGAGTGGTTGTTTTTGTTGGCCAGTCATCGATGTTCTGTAGAAAGAAACCCAAAGTGTTACGGGCTTCGGTGTCTGGCTGCTTAAAGTGGACTCTCACCGCCATAGCCAGTGCTATTTTACTCGAAGCGCTGTGGGCAGGAGTGGCGGCGCCTGTTTACCCAGCACTGACAGAAGACGGATGGTGCGTAAGGGAACGGAGGTCTCTAAACAAGGTTTTTGCACAAAAGCCTTGCTAAAGCCTGGAGCTGGCATGCTGCTCATGCTAGTCTATCTGACAGCCCTGTTTCGAAAGCCTGTGACATTCTTAAATACCTGGGATTAGGTTTTGCCGGTGTGCCTGAGCAGGCTATGGTGGAAGTCGCCCTTCTGGGCTGATCTAGGACCAGCTCATTTGACCTGAGTCCCAGTTGGGTGCATTGTTAGAGGAACCACAGACCTGTTTTTAGATCAGCGTGGAAGGGAAAAGTGCTGCAGAGAGAGACAAACAACACCCTCAGGAAAGCTGACAGTGAGGCCTGTGTGCTGGAAGGTATGGCCTGATGGGCTGATGCACTATTTTATTGGACCAAACATCTGATCATTTCTCTTAATTACTTCTAAATCTCTTATATATATTAAGTGTTATATATGTTATTCTTGGTTACTTTAACTATGACGTTATCCCATAACACCGCAGACCAAGCCTGTCTGGTATTTCAGCTGGGACAGAACTGAGGAGATCATGCCTGTCACTTCAGCAGTCTCTGCAAAGACAGGCTAGTGAGCAAGAAACCAGGCTTGTTACACTGCACAAGCCGCTAATTATTGCCAAGAATTTCACCTAATTGATGAACTACTGACATGAGACTTTGTGTGCAGCGTTTTTGCTGGATGGTTATTAAATCATACCCTCTAAAAACATTCATGGCAGAATAATTAACACGCAGAGCAATTCTCCTGATTTTGTGCTATTGATCTGGAACCTATGCTAGTCAAACATGGGACAACTCCATGGAACAGTCAAAGTGTCAGAGCAGGTCAGAAAGCTTCCTGGGCCCTTAACATGAAATCATTACTGGAGCACAATTCAAAGTCCACTTGAGAATGTGTAGTCACCTGTTATGCAACCTTTAAACCCTGCACCTTTGTGCTACAGATATCTTTAAAGATAGCACACACATTCAGCTTCCAGTGCAACCAGGAGCTAGTTTTGCAGTGCACAAAGCAAGCAATCTGTCTGCTCAATGTGTTTTTAAACAATATATTTATATCATATTTATTGCCTTGCCTCATATGAAGTACTGTACAGTGAAGAAAGAAAACGTACACATGGCGATATATGTCCATTCGGGAATATTTTCCTTCCTAGGTTATGCGTCTGCGCTGTGTTGATTTAGGTCTGCCCTCGGACCCTGACTGTTTTACTAAGAGTTCATGACCCAGAATGTCTGACATCCTTAGGTTCATTTTGTGCATAGACATTTTTAATATTTTCATATATATTTTACAACTTACAGTGTACTCTCATGTCATTTGCTTCTTGGGCTATGAATTGTTGACCAGAAATATTTCTGTATTTAAGACTCCGTTCTACGTTGTCAATTTCCCCAATAGGGGATAAATAAAGTTCTATTCTACTTTCGCACAGTAAAGTCTGTAAAGTAGCATTTATGCCCATCATTGCTCACGTCTTCCCCTGTGTTTATGATGTATAGCAGCGAGATATGTCCCAGCAGGAACGTCTGAGACATGCTTGTCCACAGCGAGGATTTGCTATGTTATTGCACACGCAAAGTGCTCTGACTTTTCAGGAAAGTGGGTCTAGCTTTATCGTTTATGCTAAATTGGGAAATAAAGTTTAGCGGACGCAAGAAATTCGCCCTAAATTTCCTAGATGATTTATCAGTATATGACTAATGCTATGGCGTCCAGATTAGGCAAAGTTTAGCCTCTTTGAACTGTGTTTGAAAGTTGCGCCCTGCTGGGACTGCTTATTTTGGAGTGCAGGCCACCAGTGGCGCAACTGGGGCTGGCAAACAGGCCCCTCAGCTGGTGACAGGCACCAGATTTTGATGCGAGATCTCCAGCGACGGGGCACCTCTCAGATCTATGTCCCATTTACAGAAGTTAATATCTGAGATAGACAGTTTAAATAGTAATGAATGAATGTACCCCACATGCATTATGGGAAAGCTTTAAAGCGGTCTAATTTTACTGTTGTGCGTCTGCTGCGACCCAGCTGGGCCCGTGGCGTAATGGAGGGCCCGACGCCGAGGAGCATGGCTGGGAAATAGGCCTCTCCTGAAGGGCCTCGAGGGAGAAGGTAGGTGATGAGTTGGGTCTAAGAGATCACTCGATGGATATTCCAGGCCCAAACACTTAACCGCTCACGCAGGCAGGTAACGGACAGCTCTGGGGCCGACTGCCGGTTGTTCCATTAAAACCAACATTTTCCTTCACTCAGAAGCTTGAGCACATGGTGCTCACAGTGAGCTGAATCAGAAAGGCATGGAAATCAAGTTCATCCTGCTATCAGTGACAGATTTGCTTTGGGTGTGCGTTTCAAGTGCTTTCAACGCCCAGTGAAATCTGATCACTTCATTTGTGGGAGTTGTCTAGCAAGTGTCACACACTACAGCTAGAATTACTTACTTGCATTTCCTCAGCGTTGTGTGGTGTGCGCATGTGCTTTATTTTAAAACAGCGAGAGGTAATGGTGTAAAATCTGTGGTATTTGAACAGCGCTCCCCCGGAGTCCCTTAAACACTGTTATTCTCCTCAGCCACTTCAGAATGAATAGTTTCGGCAGAGGCAGAACCGTTCGCCCTGCATTTCTGATGAATGTGTGCTTAGAAAATGAAAAGTTAAGCGGAAAGTGTCAGTGCCACTTGCTGCTTTAATACACCATGTGGGTGTGGTGGTAGAAAAGCAAGCTCAGTTTTGAACTGAACCCACCTCTGCGTCGTATTGTTCCTTTTGCTGCTTTGCCGTTTCCTTTAAAGCTGTGATTTTGCAGGATAAATTTGGTCTTAAGGGAGTTTTATGCGGAGCTTCATGCAGAACACTGAGTCCTCCTGAAAATAATGGCTTGTTTCCACTGGCCAGAGGTTGTGTAATGTTGTCTGCTTTTCATCTTAAAATGTAAAATCTGCTTTTACAAGGTGTGTTCACCATGCTCATAAAAGCAAGTTTGGAAACACAGAAGGGACATGGAAATCTAGGCCATTTCCTGGACTTGACTTGATGTTTTCTCTGTCTCAGGAGACCTGTTGTGTTTCTCCTGTGTGTGTGTTTCTCTTTTTCTATATGGAGATCTCGGTCTCAGCCATGTCGCCTGGTTTGTAATTTATGGATATACCCTTTATCAGATGTTTGCGTGATTACGTTCTCATTTGAGCAAAAACACATCCTCCTGCATCTGATTAAATTCTCAGCTTGCTGCTTCAAATCAGATGCCTTCTGTGCATATCATTTCCATTTATTTAGATGCTTAAGTAATAAAACGATTTGACCTGTGTTAACGGGCACTTCGGCAATGTTAAGCAGGGGTTTGACTCCTCTTTTATTAAATTAGTTTAAATCCCCTTAACAAACAAATGTTGGGCTGATGACGAAGATAAGCCAATTTAAAATTATTAGCGGTCATTTTTTTATAAATCTGATCATTCATATTTGATTATCAAGCGAGACATAATCTCATAAATATTATAAAAGAAGAGAAGCTGATCTTGTCCCTTCAGGTGTAGTACAGCTTTTAATTTTTTTAGTTTTTAATTGAATTAGTTTCACACCCAGGCACGTCGCATTCTTCAAACACCCGTGGTGACTTCGGACTGCAGATTACAATCAGCTGCTATTTTGAGTCTTTGATTAAAATCTTCTGAGCTCGGACGCGTTCCTTTCCTCTGTGATGGTTTAACCGAACTAATTATTAACATCAGCGGCCCTTTCTCGAGCGTTTTCACCAATTACAGTGGTGTAGTGGACCACAGTGGTTCAACAATACCCATAAGTATTAATCATGTTGAATTGCACTGGATGGGAATCCATTAGTTCATTCTTATTTAAATATCTTATTGTCCTTGCGAGGCAATGGAGGGGGTTGTCCTAGGACTTTGTATCCTTGTTGACCTTCAGTAGAGCCATGAAATTATTAGCAGTATTAATGTTACATTTACATTCTCCCAAACTACTACACAGTGTAAAGAACATTGTTATAGCAGTTTAAATGAGTTGGGAGTCCCTTTTCATAACTGCAGATGGACAATGACATCACGATCATTAATATATTTACAGATAGTTGCTACAATATTTTTGGCATTAGACAGATGCTTAAATGTGACCAATATTTAATACTGATATTTGATGTTGTAGCCATTATGCTCCAGAAGAGCAGAACATTAAGGTTTCACTCCTGCTTTTTTTGTGTTAATTTTATTACATTTTATGTTTTTTTAAAATTAATTTGAACCCAACAGAAATAAATGATTAATAAATAATATTCTCTGTAATCCAAGTCCATGTAGATGTGGTCCCACTTTATTCATCTTGTAAATCATTTATGTAGCAGCAACATGATCAGCAGATATGTGTATGAAAGATATCAAATATCAGCAGCAGCCCAAAAATTAAGGCAACCCTGCTTCTGAGATACGTTCATTTTATTGAACTGTAGCTGCCATTTTCTTCCATGTAATGCCACTTTGCTTAAACAAATGACATCTGGGTTTGACTACTGTTGGTTTTGTGTAAGAATAATCAAGTGCAAAGCTGTGGATAAAGCAGCGTCTCGGTTCTGTTTCCCCTGAAATCTTGTATTACTAAGATATGACATTTTTAAAAACGTGAGGGCCCCTCTAGGTGTCACACAAACAAAATCTAAACATGAAAACAACCTTTGGGTTGAATATATTAGTGACGCTAGTGTGTCTAATCTAATGACTTATTGACAAAACAGAGATGTAATGTCATAATTTAAGAAACCACAGCCCAGTCCATTTATAAATACTTTTTTTTATATAAATCACATGACAAACTGGTGTTGCTGCTTTTTAATGGCCCTTCCTCATTGCTAGTACCAAGCTGATTAACCAGTATCACCACGCCAAACCCTCCATCAAATGATTTGTTAGAAACTGAAACTGAAATTTCTCTTTTGTCTAATGGACAGTTAATGGCTGCGTATGTGGATGAATAGGAATGGGATGAAAATGACATGGCAGTGATGTAGGCCTCTGTCAGAAGATCGTTCCAGAGGGTTGGCAGTGACGGAGAGGAAGACCCTCTCTGCCATGTTTGCCACACCAATCATGGCCATATTTCTAGGCGAAGAAAAGTTTATCTGCCTTATCTTTCAGTGTTTTACCACTTTATTTTCATAATGTGGTGGCCGGGATGCAATAATTAACCCCATGTCAGGTTATTAAAACCCTATTTTTACTTGACAGACAGAAATAGACGCACAGAAATAGGAAGATGGACGTTAATGTTCGTGGGGTTAGATGAAGTCATCTCTTCAAGAGGGACTCGAAAAGATCGTGCAATTGTCCATTTACTGAAGCTGTACATTCACTTACAACATCTTATACCAAACTGGAAGAGAAATAAAATGTATACTGTATATATTGAGGATGCAGTAGAAGTACAATTACTTTAGATGATCACTTTAAAATACTGTAGCTTCTGAAACCCAGTGTCAAGTTCAAATGGAATTTGAATAGACTTGATAGGAATCAGCTCGGAGGCAATGGTGAATTTGTCTGTCAAATGATTGTCCATGGCTCAGTGCTCGTTAATGAATCCTGTGAACCTTATAACACAGTGCTGAAGTTTCCTTACTTTTATTAACAGAGATTTCATTCATTTATTTATTTTATATACTGTATTAATCCCTAAGGCGAAATTGTTCTCTGCGTTTTGCCCATCCGGAGCAGTGAGCACTAGCATACACACCCGGAGCAGGGGGCCAACCACACAGCTGTGGCACCCGGGGAGCAGTTGGGGGTTAGGTGCCTTGCTCAGGGGCACTTCAGCTGTGGGTTCTGGGAATCGAACCGACGCCGTTTCGGTTACAAACCTGCTTGTCTAACCTTTAGGCCACGGCTTCCAGGTCAGTTTCTTTAATAAACCTGATTTTTTTTTGTAGCAAAATGTTTGATCAAAGAGTTTTTTACCGAACACTCTGGTAGTGTAATGGCCCTCCGCTAAGAAGTCGTGGGAATAAGTGGAAGTAGCCTGACTTTTCCCATTCATATGGTTATAATTATACCTCCAGTCCAGAGTGCAGGAGCACTTCAGAGAAGGTGGGAGCTCTGAAATTATGATGTGCCAGGCCATTTATTGGGCACATCTGTCATTTGTATCAACGGGAGTATATTTGCAGAGCGCCGCTCTCCAACTTCGTCCCGCATGACATTGATTGACCGGTCTGTGCTGTGGGGTGGGGGTTTGTCCAAAATGTGCACTCCTTTAAAACATACACAGAGGTAAATGACAGTCTTTGCCCTTAATTGATAGAGAGAATACTCATTATCATGTCAATTTGCATTTAGAGGGAATGGGTGCTTGTGAGGCTCATTAATCGCCGGCTGGATCAGAAGCTCTGTTGTGGGCTTTTCTCTTACCTGGCTAGATGCCACTGGATCTTCTCAAAGAGCCACTTCATCTCTGTCAGGGCCAGGTGGAAATTTGCTGCACAGTTCTAATTGGACAAAGTGCCTTTCAAACTCGCAGCCATCACTCAAAGATCAGATTAACAGGGCCAGTGAGGTGTCAACACGGTCTCTCTCTCTCTCTCTCTCTCTCTCTCTCTCTCTCGCACTCTCTCTCTCTCTCTCTCGCTCTCTGCCTCCTAGTGGCCTAAGGCCTGATCATCATCACTATATGTCTGTGAATTAGCACAGTGAAAATAAGAAAAAAAGTAGAAAACAAATAGATACACCATATATATGCATGAATGTCCAGACACTCCCTCTAAACAGCAAATACTTAAATACACACTGCTTATATAATCTCCATTGAAAAGCATTGCGAGAAGAATGGGACACTCTGGGATGGCCACACGGGTGTCAGGTCACGATACCTGATGCCAAGCGACTGCGAAAGGGGTCCAAAAACCCCCAGCACTGGGCTGTGAAGCTTTAGTCCTTCTTTGGAGTGATGGAGCTCCATCCAACATGGGATGAGTTGGATGAACTAATCATCCGACATCAAATCCTGATAGCTCCAGTTCCAACAGTGTAAATCCTTCACATCATAAACATCACATCTGTTTTGCACACCTGTTGCAGTGTGTTGGTGATGTAACAGTCCATATAATGCTGATCTTATGTTCTCCTGCCTTTTATGTGATAAAAAAACATTGTATTTAAATGGAAGTAATGGTTGATTTAACCAGGTCACACAGTCACCACACTAACAAGAGAGATACTGGTTTATCTAATTGCAATCTTATCTTCTGTAGCAAAATTAATCAGACCTGGCCTGACAAAAAAGTGAAAATGCTAGTTGTCCTAAGTTTGCCAACAGTTCAAGCTCTGTTGCAGGTCGAAAAAAGCCGTCACATTTACAGCAGGTTCCAGGTACATGTTTTCCAAGTTCAGGCCACAGGACTAGCTCGGCGAGAAATCCACACCGCACAGAATAAATAACTGAGAAATAAGCACAGCTGGACATAAAAGCCACAATGTTGGTCAACAATGCCAATGCATGTGCTTCAGCATAGTGGGCTGGGCCCATGTGGGAGAGCGTGGACAGGATTATACTGATAGTGGTGTCCTGACTCAGACAGATAACAACAAAAGGCCTAAAGGCACTGGACCAAGCATGGAGCCCTGCTGTACACCATGCTATAGGTAAGCAGTTTCCCCCATCCATGCAAATGCAGGGGGACATTAAAAGATTATTCCCAGGAAGATGTGCCAACATAGCCTCCAGCACTGTACATCTCCTGATTAGAATGTCAGCTGTACCTGGGAGAAAACCCACATGGTCAAGTGCGGCCATTTGTATAAGAGAACAACAAAAGGATTGTACATGAGTGTACATGTAGACATACACAAGAACCCTTCCACGGTTTTTGATAACTGAGTCATACAGATCACACAGATGATTACATCATTGTTTTTCTTTGTTATCAGAGCTTAAATTGGAAGTAGCCAGTGTAAACTCAGTACTGACATTTAGTGGCCATGTTGGTATGTGCTGTGTTCGTCTGTGTAATGTTCTATAAGCAGCTCCTCTCAACCACTCTCTTTTTTCCTGCCCTTTAATACCACAACTGGTTTGTTGAAACATCAGGGCAGACCAGAGGCTTGTGGAATGTGGAAATAGTGGAGTGCTGAGGTGTATGTGTGTGTGTGTGATGTGTTTGTGTGGGCACCTGAGGTGCTGCGCTGGTTATCTCATGGTGGTGTAATCTTCACAGTTTGACAACACAGCAGCTTGACCTCCCTAAAGGATCTAGTGAGCTCGTGCTGACCCTCATGCTGAGCGCTCTTGGAAAAGTTCCTTGAAATCCACTCAATTGCCTTTTCACTGCAAAAAGCTTTTTTTACCATTGTGTGAGATGATTGGGTGTGCTGTACACCAAGACTCTTTATCAGCTAAAACTATTAAGGATATAGAGCATACTAATGTATATGGGCATTTCAGAACTAATCCTCAGAACGTATTTCACGATTATTCTGGAGTTTCAGCAAAAAGCCGTTTCAGGGATATTGCCAGGTAGGAATTGTGGTGGATAGTATGATGATTTGCTGTCATGATATAATTTCATCAGAACTTCTCAAACAGTGGCAGCCTATTGGTTAGGGACTTGCCCACATGATCGAAGGGTCACAGGTTCAAGTCCTGGCCCAGGTACCACTGAGGTACCCTTGAGCAAGGTACCGTCCCTCTACACTGCTGCTACATGTGTGGATGGGTTCAATGCAGAGGTCACATTTCACTGTGGTGCACTTTGTGTGATAGGGTGTGTTCACAATGACAAAATTTCACTTCACTTCAAACCTGTTGTTTGATTTTTAAATGTGAACAACCTCATGAACCTCATTACTTATTCACTCACTCCTTTTTAGAAGGCTGAAGCTTCTTCCAAAGGGCGGCGCTATTGGCATCTTTCTTGCTTTTGGTGCTTCATTGCGTGGTGCTCTGCATAAGTGGCACTGGTGTTGTTTCTAGATTTTTTTTCTTCATAATTTATTGTCGCAGTAGTACTTTTTCAAAGCATTTTGCATATAGATATATGATATATGATCATGATATATATGATATTATAAATATATATTAAAATCCATGAGCAGACCTGTTGGTATGTTATGTTTTGGCTGTATCGTCCACCCTCAGTAATCCTTCAGCATTGCGAAACACTTGCATTGAAATATGTATGAAAAACTATACAAAGTCCATGGTTTGTATTGACTGTAACTGATTTGTACCTTTGAAGCATCTCTCCTGCAGCCTGTACAGTAGAGTTGCTGAGCCGCTTGTCGTGTGCGGGGCAGATGGTGCAAGGCTGCTGGATAATAGATCTCAATATTAACTCCGCTGCATGCTGGGCCTGATGGTGGATGGTGCTTGGTGGAGTAAGAGAGAAGCGTTGACCTTCTGTCCTGTCATTTAGCCCCTCACGCCCCCCTGTGCTCAGCTCAAATTACTTTGTTTTACCCAATTAAAGGAGACGGCTGAGCATGGCGAGAGCGGGCATTTTTCGCCTGGGTGACACACGCCACGCTCTCACCTGGACTTGTGTGACAATAGTGCTCTGTCATGGGGTGAAACTGGGGGTGGTGAGAAGGAGATGAAGGGGGAACTGGCAGCTGGACCCCTCAGTGTACTTCCTGAGATGAAAACTGCAGAGAAGTGACTTGTATTGTTGTATTGCTGTCTGGCACATACATCCATGAGACGGAGAGATGCAGTACATTGTGAAGGCACACACTGTGTTATGGCTGTGACTATGACTATGATATAATATGTTTGAGTCAATTAATAGCAAACAACTTTGTTTTTGAGAATATTGATGAATAATTAAGGCTTTCCTAACTGAAAATGGTTTAAAATACATAAAAATGAATTATACGGGCATTGGTGGCCTAGTAGCTAGGACATTGCCCTTGGGACCTGAAGGTCGCTTGTTCAAGTCCTGGCCCGGGCACGAGTGAGATACGCTTAAGCAAGGTATTGTCCCACTACACTGCTCCCCGGTCGCTGTTGATAGCTGCCTACTGCTCTATGTGTGCATGTGTGATGGGTTAAATGTAGAGGTCCCGTTTCGTTGTGGTGCTTGAGTGCTTCACAATGACAAATAGTCACTTTCACTTCAAATGAACAGTTGCCTCACATGAAAATTGAGTTCACTGTCTGGTTAACGCTTACAGAACTGTGCAAAGTTGGAAGTTCAGGAGGTTTAGATTCATTAACCTCATTAATGCAAACTTCACTATCGCATATAGTGGCGCCATGAAACATTTGGTATATATTGTGATAGTGAATAGTATCATCACCAAGAAACCTTCTTAGAAAAGGAATTTCCAAACTTTTGTGACCTGTGGACCACAGCCAAGCACACAAAGATTGAACTGATGCAAACAGATGATAGAAGAGTGGGGAAAAACTCACCTAATGAGATGAGAGATGTTGTTTGGCCTTCAAGCACTGGAAATCAGGCTAAAAAAGGAAAAGCTAAGAGCAGAGGTCTGACTAAATAATTATAGACACATGCTCACTAAGTGTAGTCTGTGTGTAGTGCTGGTGTAATTTGTCTGACTACAGCTTTATTCTAATAGACTTCTGCGCTTTCGTCACAGAGTGTGGCTGCTCATTTTCAGTTCCCACGCATGTGCGCACTAGATACTCACTGCTGCGTTTTCTTTGTTTTCGGCTTATGGTTGGTATTCTCAGTTCTCACAGTCTGAGACACATTGGCTCCTTCATTGTACATGGGCCTGTTTATCCATAATGGATGACTTCTGTAAGACTGAAAAGAGAAATGTTTACATTGACCTTTACTCATATAAACATGCTTGCGTTTTTCCAGACGTAATTGAACTTAAGCTCAGTATGATGCTTGGCATAGCAGTGAGGGAGTTGCCCCGTGACCTAAGGGTTGCTGGTACAAATCCCGGACTGATACAAGCACCGCTGAGGTTCTGGTGAGCAAGGTACTGTTACCAAGCACTGCTTCCTGGGCCGCTGCCCATGACAGCTGTCAACTGCTCTTAAGCGGATAGAGGTCACATTTTGTTGCGATGCTCTGTTCTGTGCTGTGGTGTGTTCACAATGACAATAATCATTAATTAAAAAAAAAGAAAAAAGTAAAAAATGCCAACAACCTCCTCGCAGTACCACTGTGGCCTGTTGGGGGCCACAGCCTACAGGTTTAAAGCTACTGCCTTAGAAAGTATGGTATTACTGGTACTGGATGGTCTGTGATCTTGACCCATTTGCTAATATTGGTCAGACATACTGATGTTAAACTGGCCTTGATGGATCACAAGTTTAATCCGTGTTAGCAGGCTTCCATAAAACAGCCATGGACTGGTAGAAAAAAACCAAAACATTTGAATATGTGTTAGAGAGGAAAACAAGTTACGTCTGGTTTGTAAGCCATTCTTTTAACCCATGTAAATAAAAGCATCGCCTTATTTAACTTTCTAAGACTTTTGACTAATTTAGGCTAAGTTCTGCTGATTTCAAACCATGTATCCATTCTTCTTTTTTCAGTTTTTATTCTTCTGCATCAACACAGCAGCTGGGCTTTACATTGTGTGATGATAAAATGACCAATAGAAATCTTCCAAAAGCTCAAAGCTCCACTTGTTCTTAAATGTTCTTCCATTCCATATATATATATATTAGATTTAGCTTCTTAATTTCTTTAACTTGAGTCTTAAGTGTTAACTTTATTATTTAAAAATGTGACAAATAAACCAATCTTGGATCTTGAATTTTGCCTTCTCCTGTAAAGAAACCATTTTTGGAGATACTTGTTTTGGTGTTTGATTCTTGTAGTGGTTGTGGTGGAATTCATCTAGCTTAAGGGACAGATTTAATTTGAATATGCCTTTCACGTTAAAAGATATTTCCATAATTACATTGGCAGTAATTACTGTGAGTCCTATATGTGAACTATACACTCTTGTTGTTTATGGAAATGTATGGGTGTTGTATGAAGCCAGCATAACTGTTCTATTTTTGGGACAGTGTTCCTTCATGCAGCTTGAATTGTAAGAGGAATGTGTTCACAACTTGGCCTGTTACAGATCAAGGAACAAACATAGCATTTTCTTTTGTCCTCTCATATCTGGTGACAGGACGGCGGCACACAAAAACAATACACTGTGTATGTGTTTTGTGCCTAATGTAGAGTGTGTGTGTGTGTGTGCATGAGCGAGAGATGGAGATGGTGCTTAACAGTCAGGCGAGCACAGATTATGTGCTTGAAGGGCTGGAGGCCTGTGCCAGCAGTGACAGTTGGGCTGGGAATTGGTTGGGGCCTCAGCCGTGTGGCCCGGATCCGGCTAGAGGGGCCCACCGGGGTTGGGGCCCCTCTTTCTCTTACTCTCTCTGTCCACCACGACAGCACACCGAGGACCCTTCCAGATAGGCGGGCTGGCTGGCGGCTCCCGATGGTCTTCTGGGGATGACGCGGCCCCTGGTGTGTGGCTTGATGAAGAGTCAGTGATGGCAGGGGCCTTTTGAAAGGCAGTGCATTTCAATCCGTTTGAGGAGGAGGAGTCTTTTACCTCCCTCCAGCCTGGGTTTGGCCGGGCTTTCGTCGAGCCGGCCGTCTTTGCAGCGATGCCCACACACTCCGTCCTGCCAAGGGGCTCCAACGTCTGTCATTTGTTTCACTTTCAACTAAAAGTTGATGGTTTACCAATAAAGGCCTTGGGTAGCTGTTTGATGGGGCCTGCGAGGCATATGGAGAAAGCACTGTAACAACCGCACTCTATTCCTCCTGCTGCTAAATCAAGATGGCAGTGAGAGAGGAGACAGTTGTAGCAAATTAAATGCCATACGTCAGGCTGATTGAACCATTTGTTGGACGGGGGTGTCGGGACCCCTATCATGTGTGTGTCACTGGTCATTTTGGCACTATGGGCATTATGACAGTGTGCCGGCTCCCCACCCACCTGCGAAGAAATGTCAAAATCTCCCAGCGCTGCACGTCTGGCATGCTGTTGGGATGAAACAGATCTGCATTTAATCTGTCAGGACAAATCCTGGCGTGTCTCGCGCACAACATATGCAGGTTGACTGATGTTTACTGATGCACAGTTTTGAGCGGAGCATGATGAAATGCATGTCCTCCTGTGCAGAAAATTGTTTGTGTATGATGAAGTGGATGCCTTTGTCTTTCAATCTGTATTCTGTCTCTATCTTTGGCGAGGGCAAAGGAATAGAATGAGAGAGCCATAAGAGAATGACATATTTTCCTGCTCTGCCTCTTTTTGAATATTATTGACATTTTTAGGATGGTGTAATCTAGTGAAAGTGCAGTACTCTGTCGGATGCAGTCGGAAAGCATGGAATGTCTATATAATATGACATAAAATGGTTATTAATATTTAAAGAAGGAATTAAGAGAGAAGGTTTTATAATTTAGGCTTTAAGACATATTACCATCACTTCAAGTAGCCTTTTAGCCTAATAGCATGTGTGTATGTGTATTGAGGAGTGTATAAAGTTAGTGCCTTAGTGCTATAATGGAGCAAATAAGCAGGGGTTGGAAATAGTAAAAGTGACTATTTGTCATTGTGAACACACTCAAGCATCACAACGAAATGCAACCTCTGCATTTAACCCATCACACGT
>JBBPDA010000126.1:9042824-9069895 GCA_037974385.1 Arnoldichthys spilopterus | reverse complement strand
GCAGCTACCAACAGCACCCGGGGAGCAGTGTAGTGGGACGGTACCTTACTCAAGGGTACCTCAGTAGTGCCTGGGCCGGGACTCAACCTGCGACCTTCAGGCCTCAAAGGCAGTGTCCTAACCACTAGGCCACCACTGCCCACTAAATATGACCCCTTATTTTTGTGTTAAGGATAAATTACATTATTTTATGTTTTTTGAGTTTGTGCTTTTTGGAGATATCCTCAGTACATCTGAAACAAACTGTTGTAAAGATGGATTTCGATCACTTAAAGACTGGAGTGAGGTAAGGGCATAAAATAAGAGAGGAACATGGATGGTATCCCATCATGCAATTCTCTCATATTATTAATTTTGGAGGTTGATTTTTATCCCTCATCTTTCATAAAAGTTTCTTTTTTGCACATTTTACATGAAAACAGTCGTTGTTGACATGCAGTGCTACTCTTTAATGTGTTTTGTCAAAATGTGACATTTTTGCCATATTGTCCACCCACAGTTTGGAGCAGGTCTATGATGCGTATTGTTACTGTCATAGTGAAATCTTGTATCTCCTAAGTTTGACCTTGAGTTTTCTAATGGATGGACCAGTAAAAGTGGCAAAATGACAAAATAAAATCTTGTTACAGTAATTTTTACACTGTTGAGAATGTTCTTTCTGTACTTTCTGTTACTTTTTTTTTTGGAGATACTGGGTTTTGTTTGGGCAGTGATGAGGTAAAACAGTACAGTAGCCAAGCCTAACACAGACTTCTGTTAGGTTGTGTTAAAAGAAGCTTGCTATTACTCACCAATGACATAAGTAGACGCAAAAAAGTCTCACTGTAAAATTACAAAACCATCCCTTAGACCTACATACATACTGTACATAAACACCAACAGTTTTTCACTATCACAAAAGCGATGCCAGGCTTTCAACAGCTATCACTTTCTATGGATCTTCGCCTGGGAGCTGAGGAAAGCTTCCGTTTATATGCCTGCAGCAATTACGTCCCCTTAGTGATGAAGTATCTAAACCCTAAACAGGCAAATCCACTCTCACTGAGATGAAGTCCCTCACACAGCTGCTGTCTTTGATGCGGATCGTCCACTTACCTGCTCAGTGAGCTACATCTAGAGGTGTTCTTGACCTCTGACCTCCTTCTTCCTTCACACGTGTCAGACCGGGCCTCTGTGGCTGCCTGCGAATCCTGATTGCCCCCCCTCATCTCGTTACCCACCAACATCTATGTTTCTGGAGACTCCATTAGGAAGTCCAGTGCATGTCCTTGGAAGTCTCCTCTCTCGCTGTCTAACTTCTCCCCCCATCTTACGAGCGTCTCCCACTCTCCCCCTCTCATTTTTTCTCCTCCACAAAAAGTAGGGCGGAGGTTATTAAGGTGAATTTGATCTAAAACAGCCCATCTGATGCAGCGGAGCACCTTGTCAGACACAAACAATAGATAAAGCTGGAAATATAATGCGAGCTAAGGAACGTTCCGGTATTCCCAGAGAACGCTCCCTTAAGAGAGCGGAACATTTGTCTGCATATATTTGCGAGGGATTCTTCGAGCTGGGGAGAGAATGGAGGTCACGATGAAATAAATCTATTTCCATACAGGAAGAAGTTAACTTTAACTCCTCTTTCAGGTAGTACAGAGGGCTCACCTATTGTTCTTGTAGGACGCAGATCGCTTTTGATGAGTGGCCTGAGCTCCTCGTTGGTTCCTTAGAGACTAGTGCTTGTCCTAAGTCCTGATGTTTAGTGTAGATGCTGATTTAGGGTCTGCCGCCCAAGGGTCATTGCATAACATTGCAGCTTCAAGGCCAAACATGAAGACCGTA
The DNA here is from genome assembly GCA_037974385.1 of Arnoldichthys spilopterus. Lineage (NCBI taxonomy): Eukaryota > Metazoa > Chordata > Actinopteri > Characiformes > Lepidarchidae > Arnoldichthys > Arnoldichthys spilopterus. Next base: position 9,068,071 of record JBBPDA010000126.1, on the reverse strand, counting down.
AAGAAGTAACAGATGTTGATGGTTGCATAATAGCAGAAAGAGGCAGCGAGCACTCTCGTGTTGGACAGCGGTGTGATCAAAAGGTTTTAATTTAGGCTGACCCTTCTTGAGTCTAGCAGGGAATGTGTGTGTATGTGTGTGGCTAAATGTGCAAGGGGGCTTACTGATGGGATACAGCCACAGACTGGTTCACAGGGCCACCGAGATATGCAGAGTGAAGCTGACCCTGCAGTTAAAAAATGTTAATAAGGTAGATGTAATCTGCAGCCCGTCAACATCACTCCAGACTTTGGGGGTGCTCGTAAATAAAGAGAGCCAAATGACTACTCAAACTCAGACAAACTAAGGTATAAATGTAGGAAAACGTTTTACTTTCCAAGCATAAAAGCATATTTTTTAGTATTTTCTCAATTGTGCTTAATGCTTATTGTACCATTTTAACACCACATCCTGATTAACCTCCTAAACTTCAATGGTCAGTTTCTCAGACAAGGGTTAGACCTAGTCCTGCAGTCTACCAAGTTTAGAATCGAAATTTTAAGGCTACTGGGTTGCACAGTCGTTTAAGTGTTAGGCCCTACTGCTGGAAGATCAAGGGTTCGATCCCTGATGCTGCAGATATTCTTAGCCGGGAGTCCAAGAGAGCACAATTGGCTACACTGTCGGGGTGGCTGCTCCTTCTCCCAGCCGTCACTTAGCATAATGAACTGGTAGTCAGGGCTCTCCTTCACGAGTGTCATGCTGGCCAATGAAGTTGCATTAGTAGCAGTTCAAAAAGAGGCCATGATCCGGAGGAAGCACATGCTCTCCTTCAGAGTGATTTGGAGTGAAACTGTCCGAAACTTACCGACTCGGGTACCTGATCGGGTAGCAAGATCAACATTCATATATAAACTGAGAAGACACATGTAGGTTCACTGGGGGTGTTGATTAGTGAAAAAAAGGCTTTTTTGGGTTGTAGACTCAAATGCCTGATTCCTGTTACCACCACTGTAAAGAAATCTGAGTCAGTACGTTTCTCTTTAATATGCTGTTACACAACAAAACTCTATGAATGACTTTGTTTATATCTCAACTATTAAGAAATTAGTATGCTCTGGTTTTGGAATGGAGATTTTTGGGCTCCAGAGTGATGCAGTGGTCTGAGCACTGGCCCTACCATTAGGGTTCAATCCCCACTGGTGCTACAGTCATCCGTAGCTAGGAGTCCAAGCGAGCACAACTGAGAAATTTTAAAAGTTTTTTTAAAGGAGGAATTCTTGCACACGTGCCCACAATTTTCAAATACTCTCAGATGCCCTGCAATATTTTGATTCAAAAATTGCCAGTTTTTGTTAGGCCAAATCTTTTGTTTGTTCAACTCCTTTGTTGTCTCCCCCTTCATGTTGACTGCATGGCTAAGGCCTTGTATTTTTGAGATGGTTGTTTCTATTTATTACTGTTCTGCTTATTAACTGTTGTCTTTGTCATTTCAAAATATCAAAGGTTTAATCTTTTAAATGTAACATCTTTTACATTATGTGAACAATTAATGACTAGTAGACAAAAAGAAGTTACTAATAACATCCTGCAACATAAACATTTTTTCTTTTTCATGTAAATTTCATGCTTCAGAGACTTAAATTAAATATTTATCATTATTTTATTATTTTATTGTTATATTACTATTATATCAGACGCCAATTGGACTATAAACGAAAACAGTAATTTAGTACAATTTCTTCAGTGTGTCTCCATTAAAATACACATGGTGAGACTTCAACCACCTTGCCTGAGCCATTCACATCCCAAATTAAATTGGTGTGAAATATGACATTTTAATTGGAACACTATTCCCATTAATGGGACAAATGAGTGTGTGTCTGTGGGGAAAGGTAGGCCGGGAGGGGAGGTGATTCGGAATTGACTATTCTGAATTAAGATTCTGCCTCCTCGGCTGCGTTCGTTTGAGTGTGTGCCGGCGGCCGAGCCATTCGGGGAGCCGTGTTAGTGCACAGCAGTCTCCCCGGAGCCCCGCGCTCACACTGGCTTCATTAAAAGCGATTAAGGAATAGGTCAGTTTTGTCTTCCTGGCTGGTCTGACCGCACTGTGCCGGATCCCGGGCAACATCTTCATCTTTGTATGGTCCGGGTGTGTGGCTGTGCTTAGGCAGTCAGGCAGGAAACAAAAGCTGTCAGCTATTTTTTTTTCTTTTTTATGCATGTATGCATGTCTGATTATATGTCGCAATGAGTCAAATTCATGCATTTTCTGCTCTTTTGGTTTTGTGTGTGTGTGTGTGTGTGTGTGTGTGTGTGTGTGTGTGTGTTCGTGTGTTCGTTCAGGCGTTGTATGTTCTGCCCCCTGGGTAATACACTTGTGTTATACACTACATGCATTTATCAGATGCGGTGAACTATAAATATTCTGCAACCCACTCAGCCCTGTTTTTTTATTTCTTCAACAAGCAGTTTTACAGTCAGTCACTCTTATTGATTACCCTCCTGCTTAATAGCTGATGAATTGGTTTACACACGGCACCATATGGGACATGGGCTCGTTGTATGCGGCGTCTAGAGGAAGAGCTGACGAACACTAACTGTAAACGTGAAATTAATTTTTCAGGGCAGGTTGGCCACCTGTCTGCGGAGATAGAGAACAGGGCTGGCCATTTGGTAAGGGCAGAGCGAGAGAGTGCCAATGGAGGCCAGGTGGGCAGAAATGTTGCCCCATATGTCACTCGATTTGGTCATCAGTTATATGCTTCCCGTGTACTGGGAGGACGAATGTATCGAAGCTGTTTCCCTGTGCCGTTTGTCGTCTGCGTGTGTTAATTAGTGCTGATAGATAGATAGTGAACTTTTTATGGCAGTACGCTGGAACGTGTCACACTGCGATGTTGAGCTTAGAAAAAAAAAAGGAAACAACTTAAAATGATGTTTTTTCTAAATGATTTTTAAGTTAAATGCAGTATGTGCAAACCATTCGATTTTTTTTTTTTAAAGTACTTTTCAGAGTTCAGTAAAATCATTGCCAGTACAGCCATGTGCACCAGTGTTTTTTGCATTATCAGCTGTGGCGACATTCCTGTCAGCAGCAGCCTCTTCCAGCACATCAACCAGTTGCTCACTCATAAATGGGCTGTGTCTGGAGAATTCGCCGTGTACTGTGCTATTATTCTAATGGATGTCTCTTGCTCGAGAAGTCGGGGTGTCTGTTGCAGTTGCAACAAACTGTGCCGTACCCAGCTCGAAACAAAGTTTAGCCAACAGCCAACAGCAGCCTGTCAGGTTTCCAAGCATGTTGTGGAAGCATGGGGTTCATTAAGTTTAGCTATGATTTAATACACTGGTACTGTGACAAATTAGTGAAAAAATTGCAAAATTAAATAAAAAAAATAATAATTCTGCACTTACTTTCAGTTCTCTACCCCACTATGTGAAAGTGACTCTTCGTCTCTGTGAACACACTCAAGCACCACAATGAAATGTTAGCTCTGCATTTAACCCATCACACGTGCACATGTGGATCAGTGGGCAATGTCCTAACCACTAGGCCACCACTGCCCTATCAGCTATACAGCATGGCTTTGTCTGCTGGGCTGTGGCAGAACCTGTGAGTTGTGAGGTTTACACTAGCAAAAAGCATTTGGTTCCACTTCTAGCAGTTCTGAGTAAGTTAACAGACGGCATGAACACCTGGACAGGAGAGAGAGTGAAAGAGGGAGAGAGAGCGATTGCATGGAAAGACGTGGGGGTGCGGAGCGGCGCATGCTGAAGCGGTCTCGGTGAGAATGGTTTCACTCAACCGTCTCTTTGAATCAAGGCGAGCGAGAACAGCTCTTTGCAGTCATTTGTCTTCCTTAATCATACAGCGCTGCATGTTTTCCACCGATGGCCCATGATGCGCATTTACGCGCACATCTGTGCGGCAGGAGCTGAATGAAACATGTCCATCCCTCACCATTAGGAGCAATGAACCAGAGGTGTTCCGTCTGAGTGCACCTGTACGTACCCAACCAGAAAGCTTCTCACGAGAGGAAGGGCTGGTTTAAGGACTGATTGCAGAGGAGAGAATCTTCCGGAAGAGGAGTAGAAGGGAAAGGGGGGCTCACCACAGACGGACATGGGGAAAAGTTGCCCCACGCTTGTCAGAGTTTCAGTAAGTTGAAAATTGATGGGGCCCACAGGCAGAATGGCTAATTTTAGTTGAAATCACCTAAGTGGTTTGGCTAATTTATCCCTCCTCCTCGCCCTTACACCCCACTCCCTCCCTCCCATGTCTCCTCTCTTCTCTTCTCTTCTCTTCTCCTCTACTCTCCTCTCCTCTCCGCTCATTTTCTCTCCTCTCCTCTCCTCTCATTTTTCTCCTTTCCTCTTGTCTCGTTTTTTTCTCCTCTCCTCGGCTTTTGTCTCATTTTTTTTCTCCTTTTGTCTCCTCTCATCTCATTTTTTTCATTTTCTCCTCTCTCCTCTCCTCTCCTCTCCTCTCTTCTCCTCTCCCATCCTCTCTCCTCTCTTCTCCTCTCCTCCAGCCTCTCCTCTCCTCTCCTCTCCTCTCCTCTCCTCTTCTCTCCTCTCTGCTACTCTTTCAGATTAGTGCAAGTCCACATAGTGTGAGTAGAGCAGGAGGTAGCAGGAGGAACAGAAGGGTATTATGTGCCCAGCTGACTCTAAGAACTCTAGGTATTTATAACCCTCCTCCAACATCTAAAAGCTTTTTTGACCCAACTGCATAGAACATATCAGGTACATTCCTTTTTCCTTATAAAAAAAATATTAAAAATTTAATACATTTATAATAATAATAACAACAATAATAATAATAATTATTATTATTATAATAACAATAGTAACTCACACTAGCAGTATTCACATTCATTGCAGCTCAAATTGTCTTCTCGCAGACCCCTTTTACCCCTTAAATGCAAAGGCAATGGTGTTAAAACAAATGGACAAACTTGATAAAATAATACAATAAAGTTTGTATTGTTACATTTGTTTTTATGTAAAAAGGCTGAAGAACAGAGTCTTTAAGGACACATACAATTGGAAAAAAACTATTTTGAAAAGCACGGAAGCTGCGTGTGAAAGGGGAAAGCTGAAGAACACGGAGATGAAGAGCAGGTTAGGTGATGGGAGATGGTGGAGAACTGTGCCGTCACCTGTGTAAGCTCAGTGAGCCTCGTAATGTTCACCCACACACTGCCCCTCTACAGCAATGATCCCCCAGCTCCCTCCGTTCACTGATGAGCCCCTCAACACCAACCTCATACAGGCTTCGCAAATAGAAATTTCACATTACCATGAAAGTGAGAGGTCAGTGTAGATTAGTGGAATATTTTTCTAATCTGTAATTAAAACCCCATTGCTCCCTGTGTTGTTGCTTGTAGGTGTCTTCAGAAAGAAAAAGGCCTTCAGAATTCAAATGGAGAGATAAGAGAGAAAGGCCAGGCAATCCTCGCGAGGTTAGGCCGGGTTACTTTCCGGCTAATTAGTGTGTGGGTTTTTTTTCCCCCCTCCATGTCTTTTGACAACATCAAGACCATGTAATGCTGCCCTATGACTGGGCTTGAATAGAAAAAATGCCCCTGCTGGGGGATGAGGTTAGTGCTGCAACCTTGAAGATGTTCTTATTGTTCTCTGGATGTTTTATGAAGGTTGAAACATTGATTCTACTATTTCGAGCCCTCTCCTTTTGCTTTGCCTCCTCTACATTTGTCCTTCCCATTATTCCGCAGAGCTGGATGTGATGATTTAATCATTTTCACTTGTTTATTCACAATTCGCGCAATAATGCAAGATCGAGATTGCGCGCAAACGGGTCAGCTTGTCAGCATATTTAAATTCAGCACTTGTAGTGCTAATAAGATCTCAGAGCTTGGGAGCATGTGGGCATAGCTGACTTCTAAAGCAGACTGCTTGTGCTTTTTTTTTTTTTTTGTAGGATTTGTATTATTATCTTTAGTGCCACCTAATTAAATTTCAAGCTCTTATCTGGTTTGCTGAGTTTGCCATAGTAAAGGAACGGCCAAACAAAAGAATGCTTTTGTATCCTCGGGACTGATTTGTGCACCACAGGTGAGTGAAGCTATGCACTAAATTTACTCCCAGACAGAAAGAGAGCTTTCGCTAAACATCGGCGATAATATCCGGCCGAACGTTCCCGCCCGCTCTCTGCGAGGGAGAGCCGAGGGGAGGTGATGGCGAGGTCGTTCTGCACCAGATGAATTCTGTGAACTCCTCCTTTTGAAATGAGCTGAGGACGGAGGGTCTCCAGGTCCCCTCTCAACATTTGTATCACATTGATAAAAATCATTATGACAGTCTCTGGTTCCCCGTGCCCGTCTGTTAAGTGCCTCCGCCGCTTCCCCATGCTCAACCTCAGCTCACAGAGCCGAGGAAAATGATATCCTTGCAGTGTTGCGCTGAAGCCAACCGCTCTTGGCAGTGTGGAGTGCATGGCTCTGCGTGCCAAGCACCTGGTCAAACTGAAGACAATGAGCAGCTTATGGATGCTGTCCATCCCCAGACATCATTTTTAGCCATGATATTGAGTAAAATGGTCGAGTTCTGAGGGAATCCTTATGGGGAAGACTTGAAAGACAAAATAAAAGTCAACATTTTTTTTTTCTCCTGCAGATCTTTAAGTATTGCTAAGCCTTCCCTGCTTCCCTTCCCCAGACGCTGAAAAGGATTTGAATACTAAGTAATCTTCCTCAGCCATTTTTTCTTTCATAATTAACTCGTCATTGTTTTCGGCTTGTGTGCCTTTTCATGCCTCTCAACCCAAAAAAGTGTTCATTTTCTGCCACGGACATTTACTCCATAATGGATCATCGGTTCTGGACGATTAAACAATGGTGCTTCTCAGGGTGGGGGACTCTGACCAGAGAAGTAGAAGGATTCCTCCTCTAGTTACTCGACTGCTTAACTGAGCAAAGGTTTAATAAAGCAATAAACCACAGAAGACTGTGCAATATGTGATTTTACCACTTCACCACTGTTACAAAATGACACAAAACCTCCTAAACCCCCTGGTTAAATCACTTTGACACATGACCTTAAGTGGCTTATTGCTTTTGAATAGCGGTGACAGCATGATGATGAAGTACACCAATGTTCAATAAATCATTTATTATTCATCACAGCGAACAGCCCTAATGTCTAGCAATGTTGCTCGTCAACAGTACGCTCTGTGGCTGAGCATAACTGCCTAAAACTGAACTTTTTCCATAATAATTCTGTACATTAATGCATAGTTAATTACGTGTGTGTGTTCATGCAGTCGTTAACCTTTGGTTAAAATAGGGGTCACTTATTTTTTATTGGTTATCAGCATTAATACCAGGCAACTGGGAACAAACCTAATGCTAGGACACGTAATACAAGATAGAAACAACGATTTATTTTTTCTGCTAATTTTAGTACTCAACTTATATTTATTTGCAGAGTTTAATATAAAAATAAAACATAACATATAAAACGCGTCAAATGATTTGCACTGGATGCATTTTAATAGGGCTGGAACGACGTAATCAATTACGTAAACATGAATAATCTGCGTCGACACATCGAATAAAAAAAAAACAACATGGCTGCGTCCAGTAGCAACACGTGCACGGATTCTCCGGCGCAGCAAACAGCAAAAAGTGCTTGCACACGGCCTTCTAGAGTGTGGGGATATTTTATTCATAATGCTTATGATATGGTGGTTTCAGACTATGTAAGATGCAGTTAACATTTCACACTAGTGCTACAGCGATGCACGAACGTTAGAGGAGAAGATGCCCTAAAGCAGCGTCAGGTCAGCAGTGAAACACTGAGTTCTGTTACCGTTATTGCCCCGCTTCCGCTGAGGAATGTTAGATTATTAAACATGGACACATACTTTGATTCTCGTAGTAGCGTGACATTGCATTCGTCGCTTTATTTGTTGGAAAGGCACCACATGTGGGCAGTGGTGGCCTAGTGGTAAGGACACTGCCTTTGGGACCTGAAGGTCGCAGGTTCGTGTCCCTGGGCACTACTAAGGTACCCTTGAGCAAGGTACCGTCCCGCTACACTGCTCCCCGGGCGCTGTTGGTAGCTGCCCGCTGCTCCACGTGTGCACGTGTGATGGGTTAAATGCAGAGGTCACATTTCGTAGTGGTGTTTGAGTGTGTTCACAATGACAAACTTTCACTGTAACTAACCTTAAGGCTCGTCTAAAGCTGTTACCGGTCCGGCCGCGTGAGAGAGAGGCTGTAGTTCGTGTTTACTCAGGCTACACGCATGTACGAGTGACTCACTCACTTGGACGATGCTGTATCACCAAGTGCTTATCCGAACTTCCCTGAAATCGGCTGTGCTAACATGTCGTGCAGCCTTTTACTTAAGTCATCAAATTCGATGCTCTATTTCAAGTTCCAAGTCAAGATACTAAAATATATAGAACAGAAAGAAAAACATGTCGGCTGCTCTTTCTCAGTTGCCTTTTGTTTGCTTTTTTATTTGAGTTTTATTTTTGTTTCCTCCTGGTGACTAATTTTGTTGGATTATACATCTGGCATCTGAATTCATTACTTTACCGAACTTCACTCCTCTCTCTCGACTTCATTTTGGAGATGTTTTTGAGAAGCAGTGCTTCACAAAACAGTGCTAAAGAAGTGTTTTAATGAAAATGGAAATGGTATTAATACATGTTTTGCTTTTCATGTAGTGTAGGTGGTTACATTTATGCAGTAATGGAAAAATAATAAAATCAATCAAAAAATTACATGGTAAATTAATCGGAAAAATAGTCGATTCATCGAAAGGCGCACACACACACATACACTAAAGTCAGCATCTGTACACAAGGAACTGTTGCGACCCATTTACACTATTATTATATATATTTATTCTATTTATTCTTTTCTCTTTTCCTTTTCTCTTGTTTGTTATTGCTGTCTGGTGTCGACCAGACGAGGATGGGTTCCCCCTTCTGAGCCTTGGTTCCTCCCGAGGTTTCTTCCTACAGCTTAGGGAGTTTTTCCTGCCTCTCGCCTTTGGCTCTATGGGGGCTCGGACCCGGGTTCCTGTAAAGCTGCTTTGTGACAACGTCAGTTGTAAAAGAGCTATAGAAATAAACTTGACTGACACACACACACACACACACACACACATACACATATAGTTTTTGTTAGGGACTTACCCATGTGATCGGAGGGCTGCTGGTTCAAGACCACTGTGGTACCCTTGAGAAAGGGACCGTCCCACTACACTGCTTCCTGGGTACTGTTAATAGCTGCCCACTGCTCCATGTGTGGCTGGGTTAAAAACAGAGGTCACGTTTTGTTGTGGTGCACTCTGTGTGATGGGGTGTGTTCACAATGACAAACAGTCACTTCGCTTTAATACAGCAAATGGCAGTGGTGTGTTAAAGTTAGTTTTCTTGAGAGCAGGTATAAGGATGCGTCAAGTTCTGTAAAGGGCATGGGGAATATTAAATGTGCACTTTTTCTTCCTTTCTGTTTAGATCACTGTTGTTAAGTGTCTTCTTGCTACGTGAGCTGAAGCGATGTCCTTGAAACACATTGGAGTTGATGTACTTGATGAAGTGCTATGTTGTATAGTGTGGCCATGTATTCAATAAATACTTTTCCTTGAGTAAATGATGTTGCTCTGCACCCTCTTTTAGTTTTTTTCTTCTCCCCCCCCCTCACTTTATGTTTGAGGCCCCAGCAGACGTGTACCTTGTTGCTTTCAGAATCTGATCTTTGTTTTCATTCTGACACAGAAGTGTGACGATGAAGTCGGAGCAGAAATCATTTGATGGCTTCTTTTCTTTTATGCAGCTGATGTGATTCCTTTAACACAAAGAGAGTTGAGCGAGAGGGGCTGGGGACCCACCCCAGTGATGATCTAATAATGGATTGTGCAGATGGGGTTTGCTGGAATGGAGCTGTCTGACTGCAGCGCGCATGTGTGCAGGCATGCAGCGGAGGAAGGTGCCGAGTGTCAAAGCGGCTCCTGTGCCGAACGCGCTAGCGGGGAATGTGTACCGTCTGGCAGACGGGTTGGCAGTCTGCACTCTTTCCGAGTCTACCTGGGCTGGAGTTAGTCCAGGGTTAATTATAGTCCAGCACCCGAGTCTAGTGTCGCCCATGCCAAACAGGGCGTCTGTCATACTGCCATGTCCTGTAATGACAAAGACAAGGAAAGACATGCGTCTCTTTGGCCTAAGTTTCAATATGCCCTCTGCCTAATTTAGACCACACCTCTGCTTAAATATCTCCAAATATGAGAAATCGTGCATCTTTTTTAAAATTTTGTGTGTTTTTTTTGGGTGCTGTACTTTAGCACTGGAGCACTGGGGCATAGAGGAAATTTTGCAGCTGCCTTTAAAAAAAACCATGACTTTTTTCAAAGTCACCTCTTCAGGAAAAAATAAGAGTTAAAAATACATTTCTGTACCAAGTTTTATCTCTCAGGTTCAGGTATTCATTTTTCTATCACGTATAATCAGTTGCTTTTCTTATACACAGCGGGGCTTGTGCTGTCTACTCATGCCGGCGTTCTCTGTCCTAGAAAAAACAGAACACTTTGCGTTTCTAAAAAGTTTTGTTCTCACCGTCCAGTTATTTTTACGATGGCCCATTTCCGCCATTGTTGTGGCATTATTTTGACCTTACGCTGAGCAATTTCCTCCAAGTCAAATTAGCTTTTGCCAGTCGCAGAAACACAGTAATGTAATGGCTTGACGGTTTTTGCTTCTGAAACGTGGAAGAAATGGAAGGCTGTGCCATTGGGGTTAATAATATTCCTCCTCTTCAACAAGTACCGAGGGATACGGGGTGTCCTTGAAAACGACAGCACCTCACTTTTAGCCCTCCACCTCCGAGCGCTGGCTGCACAGGCTCCTGGGTAAAGGCAGTGCACTCTTTCACTCTGCTCTTTCTCTCTCTCTCTCTCTCGCTTTCTCCTCTCTTCTTCCACCCTGCCTCGTCCTGTTGTCCCTCTTTACTCACCCTGTATCTCCGTTCGCCGCATCGGCCAGTTGATGTGGCCAAAAATGCGAGCGTCAGTATATGGATCGCCTCTATCGGACATTTTATCTACAGTACATTATTTGTGTACTGGAAATAGCCTTTTCTCTTCGGCTCTAATGAGATATGCATTTATCGAGGAGCGAGAAGCGTCATAGGCATGTTAAGTAGCGCCGATCAATACTTGCTCATCAGATTTTCTTCCTCTTTTCCCGCAGAACGCATCCAGAAGCGTGAGAACTTAGCTCAGGCTTCATGCAAGTCAATGAACACCTGGAGCTGATCTCCCAGAGGTGGCAAAACATGGCGAGAGGGAGCTGGAGAGAGGTGCACAGTGAAAGGAGGGTTCGCTGCAGCCCCTGTGCTATTGTTTGATAGGATATAGGCTGAGGTAGTCTCGGAGTGGAGCACTGCCAGAGGCCCACTGAGGTTTGCGCCACCTGTTTGTTTTCCTCTTCAGCCGTGCATGCGGCTCTTTAAATGCCTGGCTGTGCCTGGCCCCGCGGGATCCGCGGGTGCGAGATCCGACACAAAAAAGGTGACGGAGGAGTCCTGGGTTGTCGTAGTAACTTGGGGATTATGATTTATTAATCTGCACTCCTTTAAATTCGAAACCAAACCATTGCGAGGTTACCCGGCTCGGCCCCCCGGGGATAATCTTGCCGCGGAGAACAATTGAGAAGCGCTGCGTTTTTTTTGTCTCCTTTAACTGCCGGAAAGTGCTCACTCCATTACTCCTCTGAGTGCAGCTGGGGGACAGGCGCAGGAGAGGAGGAGCGGAGTTGGGGGGGGAGCGGCGAGAGAGCGGGAGAGGGAGGCAAGGGGAGCGCAAAAAGAGGAGAGGGTCACCCGAGACACAGCTACAAGAAAGTTTGTTATTCCACTGAGGACTTTATTTTTGTACTCCACTACACACTGATGCCTCACTTTTCCTCATATTGTTCGAGGGAAGAAACAGCTACTGGACATGAAGGAATGTGTGGAGACGCTGTGTTTATGAACATTCCTCCACCCATTCCTCCGCCACTGTCCTCCTACAGAATTCTCGGCTGTGGCAGAACATGCATCCTGAAGGTTTATGTAACCGCGACATTTCCCAGAGTTAGTTACTTTTTATTTTAATAATTTCTTCAGTGACTAAATATGCTATATAATATCATATTATATCATATATGGCCATCAGACCAAAGCCTCCATTTGTGTCATTATTTTACATTTTTACAGAATTTGAAAACAACTCGTGATGAATTGAGCACAAGAAGCAGTTTAAAAAGTACATTTTACATTTTTCTGTATCTACTAGAGTTGCAGCAATGCCACCTTTTCTTTTTTGATATGTATATTGAATCCTTGAGTATCAGTAAATGCCAGTATATACAAATTTATTCTTAATACCACAAATTCAGCAAATAAACACTAATTGTGCATAAAAACGTTTTCTGTTTACTAACTTTCACATATAAAACCAACAAAACCCAGAAATTGTGCATATGACTGCATGTATATGAAAGGGAAAGTGACTTTGTCATTGTGAACACACCCAATCACACAAAGTGCCTCACAACGAAATGTGACCTCTTCATTTAACCCATCACACGTTCACATGTGGAGCAGCAGGCCGCTATCAACGGTTCTGTCAAGGGCAGGGTCTTAACCACTAGACCACCACTGCCTAATATTTATACACAACTGAAGGGCAGGATCGAACCACCAAACCCACACATACAGACCCACTGTCTTACCCAGCGAAGCCACTGAGGAGATGTCAGTAGACAGTGTAATGAGTATTTTCGAGGTGCTTTAGACATGGTTCAGTCAAACAATCAGTAAACAATGGATTAGACTTTACTTGTCGACAGACTTGTTTGTGTCACTGATATTGAACGTTGTCCATGTTGCCTCCCTTCCTGGTTTGATCTTTATGGTTAGTGATCTCTTTTCTTTCCCATTCAGATAACTATGTTAAGTAACTTAATGCTAAATGAGTTTAACCATGAAATTTATCTGCATCTATCTAGCAGTGGAGCACTTGATGTTCTTGATAAAGTTTGCACTCTGCTACCCCCCAGGAAGAAAAAGACAGCTCATGATACATCTCACAGTGTGACTGTGTGATATTTCAAGCTAATTGTCATGGGAGTTGATTGAGTTTATTGGACTCCTCGCCCAATATTCTATTCGTTGTTTTTGCTGATTTTGGCTTTGTACCAATACCTGCAATCAGTTTTTTGGCAACTCCACTATATACTATATATATATGAATTTCACTCATTAGCTTGGACTCCCCCTATCATGCAGTACCACCAACACTGGGTTAGTGACTCCTCCAAGTCATGTGAAGCCAGCCAGGGCATTTTTCTGAAGTACCACTAATATAACCAAATCACACACAAAGTACCACAACCTAATGTAACCTCTGCATTTACCCAATCACACATGCACAAGTGGAACAGTTGTGTCACTCGAGAGCCTGGAGATTAAGTAAGCACAAGTTTGATCATTGCCACTGTTCAATAGAAACATCTCTTCAATAAAACCTTTTCAGCAAGGTCTTGTAGATTAAAAGTTCTCAAGAAGCAACACTGAATCTGACTGAATCAATACTAAAGTGGCCATCTGACCAAAATTCCTCAGAGAATGCAGGCATGACTCATCTGAGGAGTCACTAAAGAACCCTGACGAATATTATGAAGGAACTACAGGCCTCACTTACCTCAGATAAGGTCAGCTTTCTTGTTTCCCTATTAGAAAGACACTTGGCAGAATGGTATCCAGTAGTTGCAGGTGAAAATCACTGGTAACCAAGAGGAATCACTGCTAATCAAGGAGAGCATAAAAGCTATTCCCACACTGGCCATTAATGTCATAACCTTTTAAATAATGTTGTTTTGGACAATAAGACATCATACCAGCAGTCAAACATGGTGGTATTGCGTGGTGAGGTGAGCTTCAGGACTCGGGAAACCTAAGTTCTGCTGTCTACCAGAATATTCTGAGTTAATTTGTGAGCTGAAGCTCTGATGCATTAGGTTTATTGTGAACACACTCAAGCACCACAACGAAATGTGACCTCTGCATTTAACCCATCACACGTGCACATGTGGAGCAGTGGGCAGCAACAATAGCATCCGGGGAGCAGTGTATGGGGGCAGTACCTTGCTCAAGGGTAACTCAGTGGTGCTCAGGCTGGGACTTGAACCTGTGACCTTCAATTCAAGGTCCTAACCACTAGGCCATCACTGAATATTCTGAAGCAAAAGTCCACATCTGAATTTCACTAAACAAGATTTTAGACTGGTCACATCGAAGTCCTTACTTGAATCTCTGTGAGATGCTGTGGCAGGACCTTAACTGTCCAATTCATGCTCATGTAGCGGGGTTAAAGCAATTCTTATAAAAAGAGTGGGCCTGAATTCCTCCACAGTGATGTGAAAGTGTGATCTTCAGTCACAAAGCCTCCTTGGTTTGCAGTTATTGCTGCTAAAATCGCTTGTGGATTTCTTTTTCCTTTAACACATGAAAGGATTATTTTTTCCATTGATTTGTTTCCTCCTGCTCTTCTAATGCATTTTATCTGAAACCATTTTTGGTGACATGCAAAAATTTAGTAAGTCATACTTGTCGAGTGGCTCTCCTTAGTATTGTGGCTTTTTCTAGTCAAAGTCATAGTCACCTGAAAGCCTGAGATTAGGCTAAAGTCAAAGTGAAGAGTTTGGGTACAATAATGGCCTGAGGTCTCTACTCCTCCACAGCGGAGACGGATTCAGCAGGAGAGGAGCGAGGCTTGTGCCAGACAGATCTTTGGCAGGCCTCTCCTGCTTCACTTGGCTGGGTGGCCGCTCGCACCATCGCAGCCAACAAGACGGTTAAAAAAGCAACAACATGGAAGTGCGGGCAGAAGAAGCTGTCAGCGTGCCGTAACAACTTTTACCTCCCGTCGTCATGGAAAGCGTTTGAGTAATGCCTCAGCACCACGGTGGATACGGCGCCATTATTTTGATCTGTCACTGCTTTCTTTATTTGTCCAAGTACATCACTGTACACCATATAAATCCTGCATTTGTTAGAGTGCGTAATAGTGTGATGTTTTCCTGAAGAACACATTCATTTTGTGTAATTTTTCTTCCTTTTTTTGTGACCCACAAAACCACTATAGCAGAGTTGGAGGCAGAGACCTAAACCACATATACGAAACCTATATTCTTTTCAGCCCTGTGGATGTGGAGAGTAGGCCTGGACCCTTCCTTAGGCCTGTCATCTGTAGGCCAGATCTGACGGAGGCGTATGTAGTTGATTATGGTGTAGCGTTTTCCCTTGATAATGCGCATGTGTCATTTTAGAAGCATCGTTGTGTTGCATAGACAGATTTGCCATGAGCGTCATTCATCATTGTGATGTGTTGTGGTTTCCTTTTGCCTGTCAAGCTGCAGATAAAAATGTAAGTTGTTTCTGCACCCAAAACCACGCGATATACAGTATATATGTATATGGGATTGTATAGAAAAGTTTTAAATATCATGTCAACAATTTAAAACCTTTTTTGCGTAAAGGAGCAGTGAAAAGTAGGGAGAGGCGATATTATAGACTCAAAATTACATCACAATATATATCTAATGGTATTTTTTGCAGTAATGACGATATGAAAATAACCCGTTTGATGTTTTTGGCCACACAGTCCCAGGGGCTGTGCAAGCACAAACCTACATCCAAAACAGTTAAAATTATTTCTGACCATCAGATACTAAACTATATAATTTAAAGACAAAGTACACAATAAATACACATATGTACAACACATATGTAATACACAAATGTATTCACAAATTACAGTGAAAATGCAAAAACCAGCACTCACATCAATACTCACAGGATTCATAGCCCCTGGAAAAGCAAATGTTTGATATGTAAACTCAAAAAAAATGCTGTATTTTGGGAAAACTAAAACATTTTTTAAAAGTTATAAAAGCTATTCAATTTTTTGAAACATTTGTCCACAAAGTCCTGAGAGCCATGCAACCCAAACCTTCATCCAAAACAGTTCATCTTTAACCATCAAATACTAAACTATACCAGTTTGAGACAAAACAAAATCTGATTTTATTGACCAAATTAAAATTCCAGTGAGAACGCAATCACCAATAACTCACAGGATTTATAACCTAACCCCTGGGAAAATGAACAGAAAAAACTTTTTTTAACATACAGAAATGAATAAATGGTGTAAATGTGTGAGATCATCAGTTTCGCAATACAACAAATTCTAATCATGGGGAGGAGTAGTGCCAGTGCCGGTATAGGTCATGGACAATGCAATATGGCACAGCCCTAAAAAAGTGTATATATATATATATATATCACTACATTTTCTTCTTTTGAAATAACATTCAAGGCGTATGTGTTTTTTTTGGTTAAGATAAAGTGCACCTACAATATTAACCTGCCACATTTCCACTGTTTCTTATTGCTCAGGAAATTGTTTTACGTTCCTTCCCCTCAATGGGCTAATTTATGCCTCTGCATGGCAACTTTCTGTCGCCGCTTGTATTACATGCTGTGATTGATATTCTTCTTCAGTCTTACTGTGGCCTCAAACTAGTGAGTCATGATCGAGATATTGCAGTTTGCCAGACTGTTTGGGCCATTAAGGTTATTACATAATTGATATATTTCACCCGCCGGCACAATCTAATGTGATGTGTGTGACTGAGTGTTGCACTTTTTACAAGCTGCCAGAGATTTACATGAATTTGCAGATTGAGAAAACGTTCCAGAGCACACATGTCTGTCCATGTTCATCACATCAGTAGAATCTGCGGGAGGAAGGACGGCAAGAAAGTGGCCCTGAGACAAACAGATGAAAATATGGCGGAACCCAAGTTTGCACATGCAGGCAAGGTCGGCAAGGCGACTGAAAACATTTGATACTGGGGTCTGTAGTCAGTATGGACATATGAACATTTCACACAATCTGCTACATTTTCAACAGCTCACACATGCAAACAGATTATAATGTGAACATTTTTTTCAAGTGCAGCAGTGTAGTCATAAGCAAAAGCAGCTTATCAGTACCAAACACTGCTCACGGTAAAATTAATTGTAGAATGAAAACACACATCAGTTTTTATGTGTAACATTGATACATTGAATTGTGCACAATTTTGTTTGATGCACTTTATTGGTTACCTAATTAACCTTTTAAAAACTGGCTTGTTCCTACTCTCCCACACACTACCACTCTCATTCGAGAGCTTTAGTCCTAATAATGTTTATTAAACCTTTTTATAAAGTTGTTCTTTTAATAAGAATCATCTAGCTAAGCATAACTAGACAGCTAGTTAAAACCATTCGCAGTCTGTAGTGAAAAATGGAGATTTTTTCCCCTTCTAAACTATAATGGTTTCTTTAAAAATTATATTGAGTCCTATTATTAGAAATAAACAGGAAAATGACTATAATGAAGCACCATTAGGAGTGCAAAAAGGAGAGTTTCCGCCTCTAATGGTGGGTCAGCTGCAGTAACATTTGTAAGCATAAGCACATACACAAACACAGAAAAGGACCAAATACGACATAGACCTTCGGTTGGAGTGGCAGATGGACATTAGAAAAATGAATTGATAGCAGGGTGTGATGAGACAGCTCCTTTACTGCTCTCAGACCAGCCCCGCCAAGGTGACTTTGGGGCCCGAGCACCCTCTGGAGAGAATGTGGTACATTACATTGATCAAAGAACAGTGATTTGTACAAATACACCTCGCAGAGCCCACAAAGTCTGGTAAGTTTGTGTGTACAAATGTGCTGGTGTATGTGTGTGTGCTGTAATATGATGAATGAGATCCGACGCAAGGTTTGGTCACACAGGGAAATGATCACGCCGTATCGTTAGTGGTTGTTTCAGGTTTTGCCTGCACTTTTCTGACACTTCTGTGTAAAACTTGCGCGTCTCAGTGAGGCAATATCTGGATTGGGCTGCTCAACAGCTATCTTAAGCTACGATTTGAAGTTTATTAATGAGTTTGACAAAGTTTGAAAATATTTGTCTGTCCTACCTGTAAAGTTTCCCTGGGAACCGGAGGCTTTTTTTCCTCTGTGCATGGGCTGTGCAGAACGGTGTGATTTGCTAGTTAATAAATCATGCAGGATGAGTTTATCATGGAGATACAGAAGCCCCCTCTGGGCTCCGCTGGGTAACACTGCGTTTCTGGGAGCTTCTACAACACATGATGAAATGCTGCTGTCAAATACATCACTTTTATAGCTGCAAACTTTTTAGCTTTATTCCCGTCAATAGTCGGGGTGGAAGACTTGTTTATGAAGTTTATGTATTTGGCGCCTAGCGAACTAAGTAGGAGGCAAACAAGGAGACATTACTGAAAGTGCAGGTAATGCCATGAACTGTGTTCAGAGGCAAAATTTGCTTTGTACCGCTGTCTGTTTTGTCAGGTTTGATTGTCGTCTGGCGTCGCATGCTGTTCAGTTGGGTTTTGCCGAGCGCGAGCTACTTAATTAAAGCTAAAGATTATGGTCGGTGTTTGGCAGCTCCCTGAAAATACCTGAAATGTCTATATTGTAACAGATATGAGAGTGCACACAGATACTGATTTACAAACTCGCTCACAGAGGCTCACTATTATTATCTTTATATTTTTATATATTGTTTTTTCTTGCTTTGGCCGTTATTAACAGGTGTGTAGTAGTGCTATCATTAACCAGTAGATTTGTTAACTCACTATTAAAAAATACAATATTTTTACAACAAGTTTTGCACCTTTCCTGGTCTGAGTCGCAGTCCAGAGAGTAATTGCTCCTTGAAAGGCACCATTTCGGTCAAGGCTTCAAACTCTTGAGAGTGACTTTGAAGGGAGGAACACCCAATGCACCAGTGCTCCGGCAGTGCCGGCGTGTGTTGGGGAATAGGGAAGGCGGTAATGGGGATCTCGGCTAATGACTTGGGAGAACAAACCTTGGTCTCTTAACATTGGAAGCCTTATTATTTTTAGCTCGAGCCAATGTTAAGCTTATTCCTGTTACAGGGACCATTCTTTGTGCTATCAGATGTGGAAATTAAAGCTAAATGACTTAAGGGGATGACTGCCCATACCACAAGTAGGCTAGTCTGCCCTTCAACAGAGCTGAACTTGACATCTCTGTCCATTATAGTTTTCCTTGTTTCTTCAAGTTGTTCAAAGATCGATTGAAGAAGGCGCCTGATTCATTGGGTTATGTGGGTGGAGCTGAATAAAAGATGTGAATCTAAGTTATGGTGTAGCAAAGAGTAGATTTTGACATATAAACAGCTACAAGTTGTTTATTTACTCTTAAAAATAAAGTGAAGTGACAATTTGTCATCGTGAACACACCCTATCACACAAGGCGCACCACAACAAAATGTGACCTCTGCATTTAACCCGTCCACACATGAAGCAGTGGACCGTTATCAACAGCACCTGGGGAGCAGTGTAACGGGACGGTACGTTGCTCAAGGGTACATTAGTAGTACCTGGGTCAGGACTTGAACCTGCAGCACTCCGATCACATGAGCATGTCCCTAAGCGCTAGGCTACCACTGCCCATAGTTCAGAGCGATGCCATTAAAACACTGCTCTTGGCTCCCTGAATAACCTGGCAGTTAGAGTTGCGAAATTCTATAGTGGTAGATCATTCATTCAAATTAAATGACAATTATTCGGCCTAAACGCAGCCTATAAATGTTAATAATGTTAATTAAATGTAGAATAACTTTCTTAATATCTTAAATCTGTAAATCTTTAGGGGGAAAAAACTAAAAATATAATACAAAACTACAAATATCGAATTTTCTGATCATCAAAATTGTGATACTGTCCATGATGAGCAAAAGCAAAAATAAGTAATATAAAAAGTTATGTAGATTAATGTTGTGTAAAGTTTCACTCAGCCTGTCTGAGGTTACTTTGGCTTCTCTAGACGAGCTGTGTGTAAATAGGTTTCCATGATGGTCTGATGATGATCTTGAGGGGGGTTGGCGATCACATTTCAAGCCCATCCTAATTTGACTCCTGAGTTCACTGTTTAAAAATGTGTTTTTTTCCATCTGAATTATCTGTTCAATCTGGCCACAGCTATTTGTGTGTTGAGCGTGTCTCATTGCTCTTAGCAAGCCTGAGCCGAACTTTCCCGGTCGTATAGATGTTTATCTGTGTCGGGGACTTCACAACCCGCTTTAGCCTCTTTCTACATCAGCCGGCCTTCTTGAATGGCCTGTTATGTTTGAGAGGCTCCAGTGGGTGTGTGCTGTTGTTTATGTATTGGGATTTTACTTCAAAGCGGCACGCAGGAGCAGGAGACGTCCGTTCGGCGAGTGGTCGTCTCCTGCTCCTCCCAATACTCTTGAACGTTCGGCTAGAGATAGAGAGGTGCTGATTAACGGCTGTCAGTGCTGGTGGAGGCAAACTCCTCTCAGACAGGTCACTGTATGACACAGGAAAGCTTTCTCTCCAGGATCCCTCGTCGTCTAGACGAACGGACGGGAGCTGACAGCACACAGCTCAGTCCCTTCGAGAATAGGCTGGACACCGACAGCCTGACTTATTTATCTGCACTGTGTGCTGGCTCTGTGCACTCCACGCTCACATGCACTTCTCCTAGGACACAGTGAACTTTCTTCCTGCTCCATTCAAACAGCGCTATTTCAGTCCCGGACTCACCTTAAAACAATGGATCGTTTGTTTCATTTGGAGAAATATCATTTCATCATGACATTAGTGCACTGAATCCATTTGTGAACCTTTTTCACTGAGCTGAATGGGAGGATTGTGATGATTAGGCCTGCTAAAGGCGTGATTCGCGGTCCTGTCCCGAAGTTCAGCTTTGCTCTTTCTCACTCTTTCTAGTAATGAGATGAGGATAAAAGGGGGGGGGGTGGAATAAGCAGAGGAAATCTCAAGATGCTTGCCAGCAGGCTTTGGAATATATTTAGCAAAATGTTTATGATGCCAAAGAGCAGGGCCGGCTTCTCATTAGCTGATAAACCAGTGGCAAGAGTTTGGGGCTGCATTAGTCTTTTGGGTTCCTCTTCAAACGTTTCCCATATTTATACTGTACCCATCAAGTGGCAGTTGACTGCTCCAGATGCCCCTCATGTGCATTCAAGAGAGAGAGAAAAAAAAAAGAGAAATTAAAAAAAGAGATGAAGCTTGCTTCGTTCGACGCCACCAAATGAATGGGGTGGGGGTGTGGGGGGGTGTGGGGGGGTATGTGTGTGGTAAACTTGAGAAGATCAAACACGCGGGAGGATGTTGAGACGCTGGCCAGTGCTCTGAACTCTGCATAATTCATGCTCTCCGACTTGGGTCCTCCCTAATGAGAGTCTCGTGGCGGCTGTTTTTGGATGTTCGGAAGAAAGCCCTGGCGGAAAAGCTCGCCGTGACCCGCTGTGGAGTTGCAGAAGCCGGCCCTCTTTTGCACCGACACCGTCTCACCGAAGACGAGATGAAGAGCCACTAGCTGTAACTATAGGGAGCACTCAAGAGCAGATTTAGAGAGTGCACCTTAAACTGTAATCACTCGATTACTTAGCGGCGTGTAATCACGGCCAAATTGCTGGGTTTGTTCCAACCTATTGCAGCTAATTACACCATATCCTAGTGACTAGTCAATTAGGACCGGGTTTCCATTTGTGGTGCTGGGTCTGTTGGAGTCTTTTTATGCAACGTTAAGCCTGAGGCGAAAGCTTTTTTTCTTTTTTTAGTGCTTTGAGACTCACGAAACAATCGAAACACATCGTGCATGAAAAGTCCACGACCTTTTAATTGTGTTTGAAAACCTAAACACTGCCGGTGTAACTAATACACCGGCAGAAACATCAGAGCATAATTTTCACTCTTGATACTTTTAGTGCTGTGTCGTCTATTCTCCTGCATCAGGCGAAGGCCTGTCTCAGTGCAACACTGCTGGCTTTGTAATCATCCACTGCAACAAAATACGGATTATCACACCAGGAGGGGCTGTTTGAGAATGAGAGCCTTCCAACCAAAGCCTGCACAACCGCAGCAGCTATTAATACCAGAAATCCCCTCTACACTGTGCAGCAGTCTGTTGCTTAACCATGTAGCCTCTTCATTTCTTCTATCACAGCCTGGTAATAGAACACATTCAGCAAAAGGCTTCAGCAAGCCACCGCAAAATGCTGTAATTGAGCCTTTAGAAGCTAAACTCCCATAAGGCATTTGAAGAAGTCCTGGTCAGCTGATGCAGAAACAGGCAGCACACTAACACATGCATGCACATGTAACACAGTTGCAATATCGGGCATGTAAAAAAAAAAAAAGCTTTAGCCTTGTTGCTTTAGCATGCATTAAGGTTACGAAATTTCAATCACTGTTTTGGAGATACTAGGTTTTGCTGCGACACTTTTGTACCTCGAGTAAATCTCAGCAGAAGGCCCTGGCTTCCACTTATTAAACTGTGCTCAGGTTTACTGAAAACGGTCTGCAACCCCCTTTCCTTTCCATTGCCTCTTCTTTAGCTGTGCGGCTGGGGAACAGTCCTAAGCTGTCCTGTGCCCCTCCATTCAATAAGAGATCAAATAGAGGTGTAGTGCTGCTGACTTTCATAAGCTCTCCCTCAGCGCTGTATAGAACAGAAAAGGCTGAGCTCAAACACTGGTTCAGCGTGAGGACAGAACCACCACTGTTGCGTCATGCAGGTGATGGGGATATTCCACAGAAGACACAGTGTTTTTCTTCAAAGCAGCAGTATATGTGTGTGTGTGTGTGTGCATATGTACTTTTATGTTGTTTAGTCCTGTGTGTGTGTGTGTGTGTGTGTGTGTGTACATGCATGTATTAAACTCTTTGTGGAAGCCAAATGTTCTCATGAAGATAGAAAAAAAATGTTCACAATGCAAGACAAGGTTGGGCAATATGACTACTTATAATGACTGTAATAAATTCTGTCCCATTACATCACAATATCATAATATTTCATTTTCTGACGTTTGACACAGTGAGAAAGTAGGAACTACTAGTGCACGTTTTCAAAAATCGAAAACTACGAATCCATTCGTTTTCTTCAACACTTGGCACACTGCACTCAGAAAGGACTGTTCCAGTCACACAGGATGGATGGTGCTGTCTTTGTAATGAAAAATGCAATTGGTCTGTGTTCTAGAAATGCTAACAATATCCATAATGTGCTCAGACAAGCATGTTTTGATGTACTGGGACATTATCAACACGTAATTTCCTTCTTTCCCATTAATACGGGCTCGTATTTTGTGGCTTAATCTAGAGCTTTTTGTTCTCCCTCTCAATTCAATGCTGATCTCAAGACATATTTTTTACGTACTATTAATTACAGCTGCATGATATGGACAAAATATCAGCATTTCGATCATATTGCAGCATATCAATGTTTTTCAATATCTTAAAGGGTCCATAAGACACTTCTCACATTAAAAAGGCCTGAAGTGTGTTGTTAAAGGTTTTACAATGTATGTTCACTCCCCTCATACATACATTATGTATATGAAAACTAAGCCTTATAAACAATCTGTTTCTGAGTCATTTTTCTATACATTTACTCTGTATTCAGCCTATAGCAGTGTAGCCCAGACCCTTCACATGGCAATTCTAAGAAGGTCTGTTGATTAAAGGCTTGTTTGCTTATTGCAGCCTTCTGCGATATAAGTATTGCAGAGACCAGTATTGCGATAATAAAGATGTACAGATGATATATTGTGCAGCCCTATTATGAATGTCTAAAAGTACTGTCATATTATACACACACACACACACACACACACACACACATATATACACATATATATATTTAATGGCTATGGAGTTGCCTCTTTGACCTAAAGGTCATCAGTTCAAATCCCTGAACAGTACAATTACCATTGAGCAAGGTTCCATCCCCAAGCATTGCTCCCCGGGTGCTGCACTGGTCAGCTGCCCACTGCTCCTACACAGTTGGGTTAAATGGAGATGTTGCACTTTGTTGTAGTGCACTTTGTTCTGTGCTGTAGCGTGTTCACAATGACAAATAATCACTTACACTTTTTCACTTCAAATGCTCAGCATAGACAGTTATACAAGACTGTGCGTGCACCTGTATCAGACGGAGTGTCAGACTGTGATGCCCACCCTATATCAGCCCGTTCCTGCATGACTCATGCAACGCACATCCTCACACCTCTGTTGCAGGTAAGCACAGCTGATTGCAATCTATGAGAGAAGTGTGAGCGTTTGAGGCAGAGGATGCCGTGTCTGCCAGAGATTACACTGCCACCCTCTGTTACTCGCACCGCTAGCACAACTCTCAAAGAGAGCGAGGGAAAAAAAGACAAAGCCATGCCGTAAAAAAGGGGCTATTTGCATAACCATGACAACATGAGGAAGGAATGAGAGGGTTTCGGTGTGTTACTAAATAACTCTTAGTGCCTGGAGTAATTACCACCTCCACCGCTGCAGCTAGGCAACACAGCATGCAAAGGTGCAGCGGTCGTCATTTAGCATGATGAAGAAGGCTTTATTCTGCTGAAGCCATTTGTCGTTGTGTTTCTGTGGCACAGTGCTGCTGTGTAGACAGGCCCTTGTGCCCTCCAATCCAAACATGCCAGACACGCCGTGGCTTTTTCCGCAGGCGCAGCCAGCCCTCTGCCGCTCGCTGAGGAGCAAATAGCCCAGGCCTAAGCACACCTCCACAGCTCTAGCTGCCTTACGACCCCCTACCTGCCCAACACTGACCCTCTCTGTCTGGAGACCAGGGCTGAGATGCGACCCCTAACCGAGCCCCTCTGGGGCTAGAATGGGCCGGGTCAGAGGAGCCTTTGTTCAGGCCTCAGCGTGCTGTATAGCGGCCCTGTGGTGAGGCCACATGCTTGGGCTCACCTCTGAGTGCAGCGCAGGCTCGGCTGCCTCCATGCTGGGGGCTGGATGGATAGCTCAGACTGTGAGCCGCCCTCTGAAGTGTGCTTCACGGAGCTGGGTCTCTGAACAGAGCCATCGCCAGGCCCACTGCTGCTGCAGGCACTGCTTCTGCTGCGGCAGCTATTGCCACTGCGGCTGCCCAGGCTGTCCCTCCTGCCTTTTAACTGCTAGCAAACAGCAGTGCCTCATTTGACCTGCTTAGTCCTGCATCCTTTTAACCAGTACCTATAAATGATTCAGCAACTACTTTAAAACTGGCATGTCAGTCATGAAGTGAGGAATTGAATAAAGGCACCCAGACTGTTTGCAGTTTTATGTTCTACATGGTTGTTGGGGGGGGGGGGGG
>JBBPDA010000126.1:9019792-9030032 GCA_037974385.1 Arnoldichthys spilopterus | reverse complement strand
ATCTATCTATCTATCTATCTATCTATCTATCTATCTATCTATCTATCTATCTATCTATCTATCTGTCTGTCTATCTAACTATGCACACATACACACTCACAGATATTTTTTTAATAGTTTTTTTTACAAAATGATTTCCAGGATAAACAAAACCACTTTATGTAAAATATACATTTTATACATATAAAAAATCTCGCTCTGTCTGTCTTTGTGTCCCCACTCCCACCCCCACTCCCACTCTACACACACACACGTCTACACATCACTCGGGCTGATGTGTGTGTGACAGCAGATTCTGACTCACTGTAGTGGTCTCAGTGTGAGCCCTTTACGCACATACACACAGGGTTGTGAGTATAAACCCTAGATTCAGAAACAGTGATGTGATCCTGAACCACACACTCGAAACATGCAGTGTTAATCTGTGTGCTCTAAACTCTCTCTGCCCTTCTTGCACTTTTCATCCTCTTAGTTTGTCATTGGGGAATATGCCACCAGTGCACACTGGTCTGTGAGGAATTCCACTGGGCTGTGTGTGTGTGTGCGCCTGTGTGTGTGCGCGTGTGTGTGTGTGTGTGTGTGTGAGATTCTGAGAATGCTCATGATTTTAAAACCAGGAAATTCCATTAAGAGTGAGCGCGGTTTAAAGGCAGCACTGGGCCTGGTGTCACTGTAAAGAGGGTTTGAGTGGCACGCGCTAACACACTGTAGCACATAAATCAATGGGCACCTGTGGGAATCCGGTGTGAGGCTGGGGACAGAAAAGCGAGGAAAAGACCTCTCAGACTAAAGGGGTCCATCTCTGTCTGTGTGAAGCAGTATCGTTCCCTTTGAGGCACCGAGAGCCTGCACTGAGAACTAACATGAAGAGGCATCCCATCATATCAGTGCTGTATAAGTAGACCGACCAGGAGAGAACAGGATTGCTAACAGCTCCGACTCAGGAGGAGAGCCACAACTGAGGAGGGAAACAGTCAAGCACACACACTCTGTGTCTTTAAAGCCACACTGTTGTAGTGCATGCGAAACGAAGCCTGGAATTGTCTTTCTGAAATAACCATGGGCTTCCTAGGACAAGAGAGCAGACGCCGCCTTGATGGCAGAACATGTCTCTGAAATCCCAAAATACACCTCAACATCAATGGGCCCTTTACAGTCCATTTTTTCCCAAAAACAAGCTGAAAGGTGGACTCCTCTGACCACAGCCCATGTTTCCACTGTCTTTTGGTCCATCTGAGAGGAGCTCAGGTCCAAAGAACTCTGTGTTTCTGTATAGAACTAAAGTTTGGTTTTCTCTTTGAGTAATAGAGTTTCAGGCTACATTGAAACAGCAGCAGACTGTGTTAAAAGACATTTTTAAAGTCTTCCTGAACCCATTCGGTGATATTTATCCCAGTGTCATGACCGTTTCTCATGCAGTGTCTTCTAAGGGCTCGAAAGTTTCCGGCCTTATCCTACATGGACCTGAAATTTGTGGCTTCAGGTGAGCGTGGATCAAACGCTGATCGTCTTTCTGCATGTTTGAGCAAATCAGACCGTTCACACAAGCTTAAAGGGCTCGCGTTCCGTTTCCAAATCCTGATAAGTGCAAAGAAAATGCCTCTATTGCGTTCGCATGCTGTGGAGGACTGTATTCTTCCCATGATTCTTCAGTCAGAGTGTGATTCCATTAGCGGCCACAATATTTTTGCCGTATCAGTCATACTAAAGTCAATCAAACGCCACTACAAAACACCTAGGAGCTCAGAGCGCATTGTATTTATAGAGCAGTGGAACAACCGTGTGGACTAGGCCTAAAAACAAATCATAATACATTGCCATACTGTATATGGGTTGAGGTGATGTTTACTCACTGGCAGAACAGCTGTGATATCCAGTGCGATTATAGCAGGGTTAAATACCCAGGGCGCCTGGGCAACGCTAGCCTAATATATATACACAATGAAATGCTGCTTGTTGTGTGTCTATGCACTCAGTGTTGTTCTGCATTGTCTGTGGCTTTAAACTCAAAACATCAAGATCAGATCATTTTATTTTGAGGTATTAATCCATAGCAAATCAACAAACAGACTAATACACTAAGTGCACTGTGTGAACACTGTTTCAGCAGTATCAAATTGCAGGAAGTGGACTTGAAGCTGCTCAATAAGAGTGTTCTGAAGAAACATGGCCAGCTCTAACTCAATGGAAACACTGGTGCAGATTTCTCTCAGATCTCTGAAAATGTGCCTCACTGCTGGTTATGGATAATTGCCATTTACGTCAGTGTCTGCTTGTGACAGTGGCAAAGTAGAGGCTAACAAACAAGAAATGAAGGATTAGAACTGGATCATGCTCAATATAGCAGATATCAGTCAGTCTATCAAAATATGCCTGGGCTGGCTCTGATCCTAATCCTCTGGATTTGATCATGATATCCTTAATATTTGATGTAAAGTTGCATCAAATTTTTCATAGCATAGGAAGTATGTTGTCGTTATCATGGTGGAACGGCTGTTTTACTGTTGCACTCTGCCCATTCTGACTTCTTCACAAACGTAGCAACATGAAAAATTTTACTACATATTTTGCATTGTAAAAAGTTTCATGATACAATACTTTTGCCATATTGCTCACCCTTAGAGATGTACGGAAACGTTTATTTATGGCATTTTGAAGCTCTTATCACTGAACTGCTTGCCACGTTTCTAGAGGAAACCCAGTTGTATTTCAGACTTCAGTGAGAAAATGATATTCTGAAACGGTAAAAACTGTGGCCGCAATTACGACAGTAGCTGTTTTAGCAAGTTATGCAAAGATAAGCATATAAGCATGTGAAACTCTGAAATTGCATAAAGATAATTCTTGCATAAATTGCATAGAGTATCTGTGGGGTTTACTCGCTCTCTTTGGTGCGTCAGTATGAAGAAATTACAAGAAAGATCATCGGCTTTAATTAGCCAGCCATACCATTTTCCGAAAGACTAAAGCTCACAGTGTTCGTTTCACTTTGTCTTTTGTCTTTTATAAACACAGCTGAGGCAGCAGATGAGAAATGCATGCTGAAGGATAGGAAAAGTAAAGTCAAAAAGTGACCAAACACGCAAATGAAATGGGATATCATATTTAGTGGGCTCCCTTAATTTGGATTAGCCATGTGCAGGCGATTAAAGAGAGCCTGCCGTTTAGAGCGGATGGCAGGAATGCAAATGTCAGTTTGTCTGCTCCACACTGGAAAGTCTGAAATCACCGCTTGCAACTGAGCAGGCTGGGGGCTCAGGCTACTGCTGGGGGATGTGATAGCAGTTGCGCAACGAAGACCTTATAGACCCTGCTACTAACCGAAGAAAGAATTGTCTTTAATGCATAAAAAGGAAATTGTAACTCACGTGTTACATTTAAAATGTGTGTATGTGTGTGTATGTATGTACGTATGTACGTATGTATGTATGTATATGCACCACAACGAAATATGACCTCTACATTTAACCTATCCACATGTGGAGCAGCGGGCAGCTATGATCAGCCCCCAGGTTGCAGTGAAGAGGGATGGTACGTGCTCAGCATTACCTCAGTGGTATCTGGGCCTGAAGCTGAGGCCCTCCAATCACAGTTAATACTACATAACAGCAAAATTAGTGAGTTTCCTTTTGTGGAAATTTGCTTTCTGCTTGTTTTATGTTTACTGTGTAAATTTTAAGAGTATGAGTCGGAAAAAAACTGTTATATTAAATCAAGCTGTTCTCTGTACGTATGACATTCTTCTAGTATGTAATATAGTAAAATAATTAGCTAAAATGATGTCAAAATGCTTCAAGAGATTTTGACAATACACATCACTATGTTTATTTTTTTTAGCAAAGTTTTGTGACATTTAAAAAAACACTAGTAAAACTGTGATACATTTTCTGTGATTTTTACAATTTATAATGAAAAGCATGTATGACTACTTGATAGACCTGAACTTGTATTATTATTTGTAACTTCAAACAAATACACATTAGTGAGTTCCTGCTGGTGTGGGTCTTCTCTTTTTCAGTAATGGCTCGAGTAATAGAAGCAACCCCCTGGAAAATCGGTTATTTTTTTTATTTAATCGATTCCTTTTTAATTGCCTAATCATGATCACACTACTATGAAATATTTTAGAGAATTTGTCATATACTGCACTGCACTTTATCCTTCTAAACAGGGATAAATTATGCTCTCTTTGTAAGACACCATGCATTTACTTTGTGTTCTCTGAGTTTTGACTGTATCACAGTCTAATAATAATAATAATTATTAGAACACATTTCATACAAGAAATGCAGCTCAACGTGCTTAACAGCGGACAGATTACAACATTAAACAATAAAAAAAGTGCATTAGTGATGGTGCAAGACATGAAATAAATCATAAAATTGATGTAGTATGAAAAGTAAAGTATGCATAAAAGTGCATAAAATGAATGATTTAAGTAATAAATACATGAATAAATTACATTTAAAAAAATCTCTGAGTGCTTAACTATAAATATATTACATGATTAAAATAAAAAGTATAAGCATTGAAGTAAGGCTTAAATAATATGTATTCATAATAAAAATAGAAATTAATAAATACATACAAATACAATTAATAAATGAATACATGAATTCAATTGGCTGGTAAAAGGCTAAAGTGAAGATGTATGATTTCAGATTTCCTACAATACCCATTATTGTTAGTATACCCCTTTAAAGGTGACTCCTTAGAAAAGGCAATGGAACCATTTGGTTTCTGAAATGGTTCTTTGCATAGTTAAAAGGTTCTTCTCTCCAATGGAAAACCTCTTGTGTACATCTAAAACTCCTGTTCTCTTTCCATAACCTTTGGAAAATGTCTCTAAATAGCATCAAAAACTGTTGCTTAGACTGTGGAGCTGTACTCAGGAATAGTGAGGTGATTTAACTTTATATGGAAAACACTGTGATGCTGAATTGTATCAGTTCTGTCCGGCAGTAGCGAACAATACAAAGGGTCCAATAAAGATGTTCCACCACTATGTGATAGAGAAGGAAAGGGAACGAGGTGATGGCGCAGTGTCTAGTCTCATCAGCAAAGTCAGATAGAAGGCACTGCAAGGACCCCATGCTCTAATTCAACTGTCCACCTCTCCACACACGTTTTTACAGTGTGTTGGTGTGAGAAGGTCTCTGTGAGAGAGGAAGAGGAAGAATGAATGTGTGAGCTACAGAGGGGGAGAGAGTGAGAGGGAGAGCAAGTGTGTGTGTGTGTGTGTGTGTGTGTGGGCCCGCTCTACACTGTGCTGGGGGCCAAAACACTAGAGATTGCTTTGATCTGGATTCTCGGTGTCTCGTCCAATCACAATCATGTCACCGGCTCCCCCTCGGCACCACGTCCTCACTCATACTGTCGAGATGAGCCATGGCATTCCATTATATTATATCCATTTTATTATACGCCTGCACAGGAAATGGGCTCCCCACGTTTGTTTTAGAGGGCCCAGGCAAAAGGCTAAGGCCTCCAAGATCGAGGAGTGACAGTAACGCTGTGGGTTTCCATTGGCTTTCACACACACACACACACACACACACTCTCAGACTGTAGCTTTATCTGAGTAGCTCTATCTGGAGTCTCCTTAACATATCTCTCTGTGCTTGCACATTCACTCAAGTCGCAGTTATCACTGGCAGTAATAAAAGCATGTTGCAATTTGCTGTTGATTATTTCTTTGATTATGAGAAATTTTGTCAGATTTATATTCTAAATGTTTAATCAACATCACATTTGTGTTTGTAAGTAAAGGACATGTTTTTATGATTTGATTTTGATTTTTGATTGTTGGGCCTTGTTTCTTTGAATGGGAAATTAGTCTTTAGCTTTTACCACGTGTCTGTTGTTTGCAATCGAAACAAACTGAAAAAAAATGTCAGAAATTCAGACCCATCAATCCTGAATATAAACGTCTTAGTTAATGCAGTTCATTAGTAACAGTGTAACTTTCTAATCAAAGTGATCAAAATCTAATCAGAATGTGTGCCCCCTCTTACCCCATTCCTCATTCTGCACAGGCAGTGGCCTAGTGGTTAGGACATTGCCCTTAGGTCACTACTGAGGTACCCTTGAGTAAGGCACCGTCCCTCTACACTGCTCTCCGGGTGCTGCTGATAGCTGCCTGCGGCTCCACATGTTCACATGTTTCCTCTGTCCTGGAAGTCGCTTTGGATAAAAGCGTCAGCCGAATGAATAAATGTAAATGTAAATGAAAATGTAATGATGAGTTAAATGCAGAGGTCACATTTCGTCGTGGTGCTTGTGAGTGTTCACAATGACAAATAGTCACTTTCACTTCACTTTGAGTGATCCTTCAGTCCCCCATCAGTGGTCAGTTTCTGGACTTCTGGATATAAACATGAACGAAACATATTAACCGGTAAAGTGAATAATATTGACTGTCTAGCTATTTCATTACAGTGCCGCCCGTCAGGAGGGTGGAATATATTAGGCAGCAAGTGAACAGTCAGTTCTTGAAGTTGATGTGCTGGAAGCAGAAAATGGGTGAGCCTAAGGATCTGCGCCACTTTCACAAAGTGATGTTCTTAATGTGATGTTCTAGACGACTGGGTCAGAGCATCTCCAAAAGTGTGTGTACTTAGGATTAGGGGTGGGCGGTATGGCAAAAATATCTTATCACGATATTTTGTGAAATTTCCCCGATGTCATGATATGTGTTAGGATGAAACAAAGAAAATAGAGCTAACAGTGCAATTTTGTCAAAAAAAACCTATTTATTAGTACAAATAAGTTTTAATCAGTGTTTTTTTACAACATAGTACATTATGTTTTCTTAAGCAAGACTAACTATGCTCTCCTTAAAATTAAACATGACGTTTAACCTTTGTTGTACTAACGATATCAAGATATGCTCAGAACAGCATAGTGACCACAGTTTATCACGATAATGATAAATATCATCATATTGCCCAGGACTAGTTAGTATCTACCAAAAGTGATCCAAGGAAGAAGAACTGGTGAATCAGCTTCAGGCTGAAGAGCTTCAAAAAGGGGCCTTAAACTATTCTCCTCACTCTGCTGCCTCACAGTGAGAGATACACAGCGTATGTTATCTCCACCTGTATTGTGCACTTTGTAAACACAACTTACAGGAAAGGACAACAGAGCATTTTTTAACCTCCAAGAAGGTGTGTGGTGGAAATTCAGTGGCCGAATGGTGCCCTAATAAGCATGCAGTCGGCAGAGTGACTAACTGACAGTAAGACAAATTTGTTGATAACACACCCTGACAGTGAGTGATGGGGGACTAAATTGTCTATTCTCATTACCTTCTTAAATTGAAATACAGGTTTTGTCATATCCTGCTGTAGCCATGGCAACATGGCCCTTATCAGTCCTGGGCTGATACGTATATTGTAAAGGGCAGACGCCAAAGAACATACTATTAGTTCCCTCCCTCCATGCATAAATAGCTCATCATGTGTTTTAGCTAAATGTTAATCAGGTAGGCATATGGGAATGGAGTGAGTGCATTAATGGCGACACCTGGGGTTGAAATTTATAGGCGTTTGAGAAGATGAAAATGAGTAATGGGTGGCAAAGAGTTTTTGCTTTATGGACGGCAGAATGCTCAGCTGGATATTGTCAGACGCTCCCTTAAACCCATGCTAGCAAAGTGAATTGTGAGCATTATCTTAAACAGATCAAACAGTCCTGTAAGATTAGTGTAGACATATTGTTGATTTTCCAGGCTTAATAGTAAAGGCATCAACCGTTGCACACTTTGCGCATCCCAGGTTTGGTAAGAATAAGTGCTACTATGAGTAATTTGCAAGAAGGTCCTGGGTTCGATCCCCAGGTCTGCCACGGGTGCCATTCTGTGTGGAGTTTGCAAGCTCTCTCCATGTTGGCGTGGGTTTCTGAAGGCTGTTGATAGGTTGCCCATAGGTGTGAGTGTGTGTG
This sequence comes from Arnoldichthys spilopterus, assembly GCA_037974385.1. Taxonomy (NCBI): domain Eukaryota; kingdom Metazoa; phylum Chordata; class Actinopteri; order Characiformes; family Lepidarchidae; genus Arnoldichthys; species Arnoldichthys spilopterus. The sequence goes on along the minus strand of JBBPDA010000126.1, from coordinate 9,022,091 downwards.
TGAATGGTTTTCACCCTGGCTTGGGCTCATAGTCAGCTGGGATTGGCTCCAGCTTCCCCACAACCCAATGGATGAAGTGAAGTGAGGTGACTATTTGTCATTGTGAACACACATAAGCACCACAAGGAAATGTGACCTCTGCATTTAACCCATCACACATGCACACAGTGTCAATCTGAATGAACTGAATCGCATTGGACCGAATCACATCACTGCAAATTTTATCAGATCACAAACGGCTAAAATAATTGTAATGGAATGAACCGTCATAAAACCTACTGCGTGAGATCACAAGTGTCAAGTTGAGTAGCTGATTATTGGCCTGCGGTTAAAGGGCTCAACCCAGATTTGAACCTGTGCAAACACACCTGATCCATTCCAGCTCTGCCAACCCACGTTACAGCAGCACCTTAGAGGGAGAGGTACGACCATGAGTGTGTTGTGCTCAGTAGCAGAGGCTGTTTATAAAAGCTGGAGCTTCTTGCATCTAATCACAATGTCTATTCCCATGAGCGTACTAGTTACGGCTGCCTCCCTTCAGAGTGCCGCCGCCGCTCTACCTCGCTGCCAGGAGCTGCTGTATTTTTAGGATGTTGTGAAGTTTCCTCCGCTGCATAGGCAATGAGGCGTTCGCCTATGGGGGGATGTCGGGTTTGAAGATGATGTCCTTTGGATTTGATTAATTCAGTATCGAGAGAGAGAGAGAGAGAGAGAGAGAAAGAGAGAGAGAGAAGAGGGAAGAGCTGTCCCCGCCTGAAAATAGAATCCCTGTAAATGACTGTATCGCTCTTGTTTTCCCTGACTTGTTCCCTTGCCTCTGTCTTGTAGCCGCTTATCGGCACGTTACGACAGGAGGGTAAATAAATTAATAAGTGGTGAGGGCAAGCAGTGGTGCATTTGGAGTGTGTGTGTGTGTGTGTGTGTGTGTGTGTGTGTGTGTGTTTATGTGCCTGTTTGCTGTGTGCCTGTGTTTGTGTGCAAGTGAAAATATTCTCTTTTCGGATCAGCCAGTTGTTTTCCTCTTAGAATGCTCTTGTTTTATCTTTTACGCTCTCTCTCTCTCTCCCTCTCTCTCTCTCCCTCTCTCTCTCTCTCTCTCTCTCTCTCTCTCTCTCTCTCACACACTTTCTGCCCTTTCATGCTTCTCTCCTTCTTAAAGGGCCCATATCCCACATTTTTCTTCTATGTTATTTTTCTTCCCTACGGTCCATTTATGACATTCATGTGGGTATATGTACCAAAAGCCATGATTTTTACATGGCCATTTCTCAATCTCTCTTTATCCTTTATGAACGTTTTCATTGCAGTGAGGGACAAACAGTTTTGGTTTTGTTAGTTAATATACATCTGGCGAATATATTCACTTCAAATTTGCACGCCATGTCTTTTATTAAATGTTATGATATTTATATGAGTTACATATAAATATGAAGAAAATATGTTCCTAAGTAAAAATATTGTAATGGAAACGTTTTCAGACACTATTAAATATGTATACAGGTAAAGGTTAAAAATGGGGAACAAATGTCTATTATAATATGGGGGAAAAAGTTTTACATATTAATGCTGCAAAAATAAATACAGAAAGCTCCTGCTTTCAATGAGTAGCAATTAAAGCTAAAGCAGCTGTCTTAAGTTGTCAGGGACAGCATTATTACACAACACTGGAAAGAAAATGCTACAGAGCCCTAGCAAAGACACTAACCATTCATATTAATACAGTTGGCTTGATAATGTGTATGTCGTAATAATGATTCGGATAGGTACTCAATATCAGCTCATACCCAAAACCAAGGTATCTGTTCGGTACTCAGTATCAGCTCATACCCAAAGCCCAGGTATCTGATCGGTACTCAGTATCAGCTCATACCCAAAGCCCTGGTATCTGATCGGTACTCAGTATCAGCCCATACCCAAAGCCCAGGTATCTGATCGGTACTCAATATCAGCCCATACCCAAAGCCCTGGTATCTGATCAGTACTCAGTATCAGCTCATACCCAAAGCCCTGGTATCTGATCGGTACTCAGTGTCAGCCCATATCCAAAGCTCAGGTATTAGATCGGTACTCAGTATCAGCCCATATCCAAAGCCCAGGTATCTGATCGGTACTCAGTATCAGCTCATACCCAAAGCCCAGGTATCTGATCGGTACTCAGTATCAGCCCATATCCAAAGCTCAGGTATTAGATCGGTACTCAGTATCAGCCCATATCCAAAGCTCAGGGATCTGATCGGTACTCAGTATCAGCCCATATCCAAAGCTCAGGGATCTGATCGGTACTCAGTATCAGCCCATA
>JBBPDA010000126.1:9001985-9018230 GCA_037974385.1 Arnoldichthys spilopterus | reverse complement strand
TGTAGTGGGACGGTACCTTGCTCAAGGGTACCTCAGTAGTGCCCGGGCCGGGACTCGAACCTGCGACCTTCAGGTCCAAAAGGCAGCTAAACACTTGTTTTCCCTCATTGAAAATGAAACACTTATAGCTTTAACATGAGTGAACAGGCTAAACTTATGTTTGTGTCATGTGACTGCACAAAAAAACACAGACTTCAAATGAGTGAACAGTATGTATTGCATCTTTAGCAACGTCTGATTAGTGCATTGGACACTTTAATTGAAAAAAGTAAGAACATTTCAAACGTTCTTGATTTCCTCAAGGCAGTGTCTTTTTCTCAAGCCGCTGCCATGGTGCTCTAATCTGAGCTAAGCAGCATGATTTTAGCATGACTCAGCTTCATTTAACTCCCCGTAGCACATAACTTTTTGCTGAACGCTTACTTGTCATGTCCAGGCCCATGAAGTGGTGTTGCAGCAGAAACACTCCATCCAGCTCTTTGCTGTGAAGAAAAGCTCAAACAAAGCTCATCTTTGTGCAGGCTGCTCTTGTTACAATATGAGCACATATCTGTGCTGGCAGTCTTATTGCGTTGCGTTGGTCTTGCTCCTATTAAATGACCCCACCCAGAGTCCATGTTGTAATCCATTTTAAATTATGAACAAAACCACAGACATGCTGGAAATGATTCTGTGCCGATTCTGGGGGATAGACTGCTGAAACTTTTTTTTTGTGGAAGTGGAAAGTAAAATGGACGTTTAAATGTAATTACATTTTTTTTTGGAATTATAAACAACAACAAAACAAGACATATGCCCCTGTTTAATAAATGAATGAACAAATGAATGGAATATTTGTCTTAGAAGTATAAGTATAATAAGTAGACTTAGACCCGTATACATCTGAAAGTGAGGTGACACGATACAGATTTTTGTTGGCTAGATATGATTGATTCTGAGTTAAAGATTTAATTGGGTTGAATGAGACTCCCCCCACAGACCTCCAAAGACCACCAAAAATTATATATGTCTGTCGTGTCAAAGCTTTATTGAGCCATGCAAACTTATGCATGTATTTATTTATTTATTTGTTTTAATTATTTTATATTATTTTATTTTATTCGGATCGTGTGACTCTCACACACTGTAACCAGTAAGCAGTGAAATCATCCTCTGCCTTTAACCCATCCATGACACCACTGAACAGTGGGCTGCACACCTACCGTGTAGATTGACTGTAGGGGCAAAGACATTTTTAAAGAGGGGGTGTGCCCTCATTTATCGTCTGCAGGCGGCATCGCTTTACGTCCCTGGCCCTGTTTAAATTAGACTACCAACTTTCCCCCAGATTTTTTGCAACCTGTTCCACGTCACCTGTCCCTCCTAAACGTATACAAGCAAAAAGAGAAAGAACGGAAGAAGAGAGGAAGCAAGGGATTTCACAGCTGGTTTTGTTATTCCTGTGTCGGGTGTTACCCATCGTTGGCCATTCTCCGTGAACCATTAAGCTCTTAACCGCAACAAAGGCAGCTTGCTCCCCATTTTCTGATTACTCCACCACATTTTTAAAGGCTGCCAATATTACTCTGCATTGCGTGGTTGTGTCAGCAAAGCACTTAAAATTCTGCTTCATTTACTGTCTTCAAGTGAGATTAATGACATGAGCAACTCTTACATCAAACCGGGAAAGATGAAAGGGAGTTAAAACAAAAGCCCATTTATTGCTACTTTTATATGCTGCTTTGATACAATGCTAATGAGATCACGTGCAGCATCTTCTTGCTTAAATCTATTCTCATCCTCTAATTATAACACCGGCAGACATGCGCTGTAGTAAGATAATATGTAAATGTTTCATGGACTTCTGGTGACGGGGCAGGGGCGGAGGGGGTGACAGACGGGCGGTCGTTGAAAAGTGACCATGGTCCACTGTGTATATGGGCAGGCCTGGTCATTTGTCTCTGGTACTCTGCTGTGGAGGTGGCTGACAGTGATCGCCCGTTGCTGCAGCCACAATAGCTTGCGCCAACACTTTGAGGGGCCTAATTGTGTGGCTGTGTGAGCCGAGCGCGTCTCCTTAGATGACTAATGAAGAATCCTCGGCTTTTGAACACGCCGTTCAAGCTCCTTCAGGTTTAATTAATGGTTCATTGGAGAAGGGGCTGTGGAGCCTTTTCTCACCTATTAGCCGCCACTTTAAATGTGCCTTCCACTGCATACGGAGGGAGCGTTAAGAAATCAGCCCTGGACCATACAGGGCCCCCCCTGTTTTTCTGTACCTCCAGAAGATCTCCCTGCAAAGTGTGTTTTTCTAATGAATTAAAGATGGTAGCTAGCCCCCCTCCCCTCCTTCTTTCTCTCTCTCCTCTCTCTCTCTCTCTCTTTCTCTCTCTCTCTCTCCCTCTTTCTCTTTCCCTCTCTCCTCTCTCGCTCTTTCTCTCTCTCTCTCTTTCTTTCTCTCTCTCCCTCTCTCCTCTCTCTCTCTCCCTCTCTCCTCTCTCTCTCTCTCTCTCTCTCTCTCTCTTTCTCTCTTTCTCTCTTTCTCTCTCTCTCTCTCAGCTGGTATAAACACTGCAACCGCATCATTTGCATGCAGATTTATACAAATGAGCGTCATGCTTAATGCAGAATTCAGATAATGGCGAGGAAAGTGAGAGACGTTTTCCAGTGAGAGGATCTGGATTCGGCTGCACGCAGATGCGGTGTATCAAACCGTGGTTTTTTGTACCGCTGTCATCTTTTTGCATTCCTTGCGTGTTCTGAGCCTTATCTGGTAGATTTGCAGTCTTGTGCTCACACTCAGGCTTTTACACACACATTTTTTATTTTTACATTTTTTTCAGTCGATTCTGGGATGTTCTCTAGCTATCTATGCTGAATCTGGCAGGCAGGCAGGCCATGCGACACGGATCCGCTGACCCGACGTGGACCTTCCACTTTCCCTGGTCGATATCGGAGTCGTGAGCTGACCATCGGAGAGGCATATCACAGCCTAGCGCTGTGGAGGCTGGCAGGCCTCGGCTGACAAAAACAGCCGCTGATGCGAAAATGGCTCAATTAGAGGAGCCGTAAACTCGTTAAGGTCCCACGTAGAGCCCGCTGGGGGCCACTGCCGGTCGATATTGCTCTGGCGCGTTAAAGCGCGGGGGCAGATGGGCGCTCAAGAACGGCGGGACGTGACAGGAAGTGCTCTCCTGCTGGACGCTTAAACAAAGGAGGAGCCGGCTGTAAGCTGCCGCTGCGGAGGCGCAATTACGCATGCTGTTTTCCTGGGGAGAGGAACAAAAGCCAAGCCAGCAGCCCTGGCTCTCTCCCCTGCAGGCTAATAGCAGGGTTTCATGCTTGCAGTTTTGCTTTTTTTCTATGCTCGGCAACACAGTGTCAGCATCAAAACATGCCATCCAGTAGCCGGAGATCAAAGCATCCCGCTCTGAAATCAGGAGCCTGTAACAGGTAGTAAAGATAAGGGTCCTTCTGGCTGTGAAGAGGCGTGAGAGTGAGAGCGGTAGAGAGAGAGAGTGATGGACAGAGCATTTCACCTCGCCGTGAAGGTAGAAAAGATGAATGCACGCAGACAGCAGGATCAGAGTGGCGGTTAGGGAGGCCTGTAGAGCAGCTCTCCTCCGTCTCCATGTCTCTGACAATTAGACTCCGCTCCGACAGCGATCTCTGCTTCACTCGCCTCGTTGAGAGAGTTTGTCAAATTTTCGGCCCATCAAAGGTGCGGGGCGGGCCAGCTGCAGTCAGTCATCCCCTATTAGCGCGGGACCCGATTAGCTCCCCTCCATGACCCGAGCGGTTGGAGGAAACTAGCGGCGGCAGAGGTAGAGTCATTTGTATGAGCTGTGTCAACGGTGCGACCGACACGTCCGGCCTCAGTCGCGCCGCGCCTCTGCAGGCCTTGCTTTACACCGCAGATGCATAATACATCAGACGGCCCATGAGCCGGGCTGGGAGACATTCATCATTGTCCACCCTTCAAATTAGATCTCCCAGACGTGGCAATCAGTCAGAGCTATCAGAGCTCCGAGCCGACGGAAGCCTCTCATATGGAGCGCCTCGCTCAGCTGCTCGCCGCTCCTATAGGGTAACTCTCAATCCCCCGGACACCTCGCTACGCTCCCATAACAACTGTTTCCACTGCTTAACTCCACATATGACTGGGCCCACAGTCCCTGTGGAAGTCCAACCGTGAGCGTGTCCCTCTCTCCTAATGCAACACTCAGCCAGTCGTGGGATCGGCCGCTCCACTGGCCCTGTGGAGTTCTGCTGCACAGTATACAGTCATGTGAAAAAATAAGTACGCCCTATGGAAATGGTAGATTTTTTTTTCTACATGTTTAAACAAGCAAACATTTCACCCTCTTCAACAGTGCCTAAAGATAAAGGTGGTTATACTTGAACGAAACAAGTACTAAAGTCACTTTTTCAATCATTTATTTAACACATATACACATATATTTCACATATATAATATTCTGCTATGAAAAAGTACACACTCTTGGTTTTAGACAGGGTTACTGCCCCCTGTAGCAGAAATAATGTCTTGTTGGCATTTTGCATAATCGTACACCAGTCAATGACATTGGCTTGCTGAAACATTTCACCACTATTACATGGAAAATTTTGTCAGATAAGTGTAAGTATTTGGGTTTTCTTGCATGTAAGGCCCTTTTTAAATCCTGTAAATTTCAACTGGGTTTAAAAAACTGTCCCTTTTCTTTCTGAGCCGTTCCTCAAGGGATTCGTTAGTGTGCTTAGGACGAAAGGCCCACCTCCAGTTCAACTCAACTTTTGAATAGATTGGCTTTACATGATCTTCAGGCAGTCTTTGACATGATGTAGAGTTCATAGCTGATTCAGTAACTGTCAGCTGGCCGGTACCTGAGGCAGCAATGTAACCCCAAACCATAACATTTTCAGCCCTGTGCCTCTTGATGTTCTTCTGAAAAGCTGTCTTTGGTCTACACCACACATGTACTGTTACTGTGGCCAAACTACTCCACATTATTCTAAAAGGCCTGGTCCATGTCTCTGTGTTCATTGGCAAACCGTCATCTTAATATTCTGTTCGTTTTGGAAAGCTGAGGTTTTTCCTGACACACTTCCCATGAAAGTCAAACTTGTCCATTCCCTTTCTGATTGTAGACATATGCATTTTTACATCAAAAGTTGGAAGAGTTACCTGCCAATCCCATGATTAATGCCTTGGGTTCTTGGACATTTCTTTAAACATTATTGAGCGATTTACTCTTAAGAATTTGCTGGGGCAGCCAGTCCTGGACAAGTTAGCACTCATTTGAAATATATACCACTTGTAGATGATTTTCCTCACAGTGGAACAATTTATTTCACATGATCTAGAGATCTCTTAAATCCACTGCCCAACTCTTATGCATCCACAGCTCTTTTTTCTGAAAGCCTTAGAGAATGTTTTTGATCTTGGCATGATGACACCACACACTTCAACAGCAAAGAGAAAACCAGACCCTAGATGTCGGGTTAAATAAGACAACCTCCGCCTGCAAGAGGTTCTAATAATTGATACTGAATCTGAAACCCCTGATTCTACTTTTATGGACTTGAATATGTGATAAATGTATAGGTGTTATTAGTTTTGCCATGTGACTGATCCTCTTTGTTTATTTAAATCATGAAGATTACTACAGATTGTCAGGTTTATGTGTTATTTGTTCGCCTTTATCTGTAGACACTTCAAAGAGGGTGAAATGTTTGCTTCTTCAAAAATGCTGAAAAAATCAACACTAACTGTGGGATGCAGTTATTTTTAACATGACTGTATAGGGTCAGTTCACTGTGATAATTTGCTTCATTTCAGAAAACAAAGTTTGGTTTTGTCACATATTTAAAAATATTACACTGTGAATTTTTTTTTAACCCAGTGACTTTCAGCATGTAAACAGGGACTCCCTTTAGATCTGTTCTGTAGATCAATGTTTGGCCTGTAATTAGCTTGAAAGGCAATTGTTATGGCCACATGGAGCTGTCTGTTAAAGCTTGATGTCCAGTCTGAGGGGTCTGAAGAAAGTCTGTAAAGATAAAAGACTTCTGTGCTGGAGTTTTATACATCGCGAAGTTTAGAGATGAAACCTTCAAAAGAGAGGCTGAAGACTCTAAAAGGGTCTTTGCTTTTTCTCAACTCAGTTGCCTTTTCTTAAGCACAAAAATGCTTTTGTACCCACAAATCAAGTAAGCATGTAATAATATGAGATCCATTGTGTTATGGGTAATACATCTAAATGTTAAAATTCTGTCTGGCATTGAGTACTGTATGACATATCTAATGTGTTTTATGTCTTTCTCTCTCTTTTTTTCTTGTTTGCTTCCATCCTGCTGTCCATTGTTCCGTTGACTTCAGGTAAGCAAACATTTTGCCAGTTTATGCATGACCCATCACCACACATGACTTGAAAACAGTAGCAAATGAAATATGATAAAGTAAAGAAAAACCTAAAATATATATATAACCCTTAACGACAGTCATCTGCATGCACACTTTGTTGCTGTCTGTTTAAGCAACTAATCAATGTTGACGTTCTTAAGTTACCTTCGTTTCAGCGTAATTGAAAAGTGCACGTAAAATCAAGATCTGCACGCCGCATTACCATGTAATGACTCCACAGAGTGGCTGAAACCACAGTTTAATCACAGCTGAGCTGAATCGAATGGGGCACTCCCATCTGATGTGAAGGAGCATGCCAGGATTTCTGTCGTGCTCAGCATATAGCCTCAGTGGAGGAGGGGTGTGTTTATTTACACTCAAACCAAACTGTGAAGTCTTCATCCTTTCCCTACTGTAATGGTCCTGAATGAGAATGAGCGTACAATGCCGTGGTTACTCTGGAAAAGAAAGGAGTGAGTGTGTGTGTAGGTCTGTGTGTGTGTATGTGTGTGTGGGTGTGTGTGTGTGTTTGTGTCTGTGTGTGTGGGGGGGTCTCTGTGTGTGTGTGTGTGTGTGTGTGTGTTTGTGTGGGTCTGGTCTGTGTTTGTGTACATGTATTTAACTCTTCTAAATGTCCTCATAATGATAGGAATACAAGAAAATCTGTATAAATGAGGACATTTTGCTGGTCCTCACAAGGAAATGTGCATCAAATTCAACTTTTAAGGTTAAGGTTAAGGTTAGGGTTCCAATTAAAGTTAAGGTAATGTATAGGTGTTGGTGTTGTCAGTGGAATGTACTCACAAAGATACTAATACCAACATGTGTGTGTGTGTGAGGTGCAATCACTGGTGCTCTGGCAATGCTGCGGTGGTGTGTCACTGCCATGTTTTCCTTACATTAACTATAAGCAATAGGCCGTTTCCTCTGAAATGGAAACATTTAGGCTCACTTTGGTTCATGACTACTGACGAGTGAAGAAAAAAACCCATTCAGTGCAGTGAGAGTTTAATGCCAGTGAAAGCTGGAGGACATGGCAGACTTCATTTTTATAGACTCCCCAGTCAGTAATTACTTCAGCAAGAAGCTCAAATGTTTTTCCAAAATTTCTTTTATTTGCAATAAACCAGAATTTGTCCTTTTGGTGTGTGTATTTCAGGTGCTGTATGATGTATAATTTGTAGCATGTAAATATATGACTGAATAGAAACATGGCAACAAAACACACTGTGAACTATGTGAGGTTTTCTTATTGCATTTTTTGCTGAAATATTTCTGGATGAAGTACTGAACTGTTGCTGTAAAATGTTCATTGGAAGTACCACTCAGAGATGGCTGTGATTGGCTAAGAGGAACGTCTGTCACTGCACATTTTGCAAACAGTTTATTGACGCCAAACGACTTAACAAATTACTGACTATTATAATGACTGAAAAAAAAAGATTGGAACCATAATTTATCCTGTAGTTTGTTAGGAGGATGTTCCTGTCACATCAATGCTGTGTTTTAAAATGTAGTTGATGCCATTTTCGACTTTACAGTGTAGAAACAGAGGCTATGCTGCCCCCTACATTTCCTGCAGTGTACTACAATCTGTCAGAGTGACTGCCTACATATAAACACTACTGTTACAGAGTATTTTAGAGTGGTTGAGTTTTTAACCCTGATCACATTCAGATTCAGAAAACTTTATTGATCCCGAGGAAATTGTTGTTTACAACAGCTCAGACAGACAGAAAAGACAAACTGGCACTAAGAGATAAAAGTAACAGAAATCGAAATAAAATAATAAAATTAAAAAGAATAAAAAAAAGAAAAAACAAGTATAATTGCTCTCTCTCTTTCTCTCTCTCTCTCTCTCTCTCTCTCTCTCTCTTTCTCTCTTTCTCTCTTTCTCTCTCTCTCTCTCTCTCTCGCTCTCGCTCTCTCTCTCCCTACTACCCTCCCCCTCCCTCCCTGAGTGTGTTTCTCTGAGTTATGTTGTCTTCAGTTGCTGTGGTTTCCTGTTTGAGGACAGGTTCGGTAAATTTCTCACTACACTGCAATTTGTTCTCGCAACGTGCAAAAATGAAAAAAGCCAGACGGATCCAAGCAGTAGTAGTGTCCTTTTGACTGTTCGTTTGTGCAAGTGCGTTTGTGTTTGTGTGCGGGCATGCATGGCTAAATGCCGTGTGTGGGAGGTGAGATGAAGGGGTTATGACTTAACAGCTATCTGAGATTGCTGTTAACCCCTGACACTCTTCAAAGTCTTACAACTGATTGTCAGCAACGACTGTAGAAAATGAGACATGACACTTTTCTGTTAGTTTTAATTTTTTTGGCTTAATTTATGTTTATTCTCTTTCTCAGTAACACTATGTACATTGCTTGTTTTTAGCTCCCGGAAAGTGTAAACCATAGGTTTAGGTTTTTTTCCACAGTCTGGGCATTCCAAAAGTCATGCGCATATTCAAAACAAAGCGCTGCAAGAAATTAAAGTAAAATATGGTACATTTAATGTGGGGAATATGGTAAAATTCTAACACTAAGTAATAAAAAATTATTCTTATAATAAAGTGACATTTTTGATGTTTTATCTTAAGTTCTGTGAAAAAGTTGGACAAAGTTCACCAGCAAAGCAGAAGCCCTGAAAACAAAGTATTACAGTTCTACAAACCCTTTTCCAGAAAAGTTAAGAAAACAGGATATTTTCCAAAATGTAATAAAACAAAAATCTTTGATATGTTCATTCACGTGAATTTTCTATTTTTATACATATATGCTTTATATTTTTACTGACCGAACCCCATTTCCAGAAAAGCTAGAATTTTATAAAATGCAGTAAAAAAGCCCATGTAATGTGTTAACTCTATTGAGCTTCTATTTCACTGATAAAAGTTCAGAGACCAGATTTTCACTGATCAACTTAAATGTATTTTGTAAATACAAACAAATGCTGTTGTATGGTTGTGGCCTGGCATTGTCTTGCTGAAAATAATCATTGATATCCTGGGAAAGGGCATCACCTCGATGACAGTATATGTCTCTCTCAAATTCTAAAATATGCCTCTGCATTGATGGGACCATCACATTCATACCATGGCCACTAATGCCCCTACATACCATTACAGATGTTGCACTTTTTGCTGATAACAGTCTGGATGGTCCAGCTCGAAGTCTATTTTCCCAAAAACAAGCTGAAAGGTGAACTCCTCAAAGCTTAACATACATTTCCAGTGCCTTTCAGTCCATCTGAGATGAGCTTGCATTCAGAAAATTAAAGTTACAACAGTTTCTGCAGAATCTCCTGGTGGATTGAAGGTTTCTTGCATTGTCCTACAGAGACAGAGATTTCTCTGGATTCCCTGAATCGTTTCAAAATATTAAGTGCTGTAATTGATGAAATACCTTAATTCTTTGTCATCTTGTATTGAGAAACACTCTGACTGACCATTCTCTCATAAAGTTTGACACAAGGTGGTGAGCCAAGACCTATCTTTGCTTGCAAAGACAGCCTTTAGTGGATGCTACATTTATATCTAATCATGATCCCCTCACCTGCTGTCATCTCACTTGCTTCTTGTGTAATATTTCAAAATGGCATAATTTGAATATTCTATAGAATTGTATATTGCTCTGTTACTTTTTTTGCAGTGTGTCAAATTCTAAATTTAAATGTAATATATCATAATGCACTGACATCCAACAAGCTACTTTAAATTCCTCTATACAGTTGCTGTTTACAGGCTCTGAATCTCTCATTTTATGACAAATTGAGTTGTGTTGTACTGACGATAATCATGATATAGAAAGGAGATTGTGATATTTATGAATAATTAAGAATTTGTACCAAAAAATGTAGGAGTTAGGTTTGTTAGGACAGCAGCATAACATTGGATTTAAAAACCCCATTTTAGCGTAACCTCTACTCCTTACTTTTTTTTTAACTTTGGTGAGAACCTACAGATGTATAGAATATCTTTTTTTGTTCTTTTTTATTTTAATTTTTTACAAAAACAAACCATTTGCCAGTTGATTACTGATTTTCTGCTCTGGATGTTTTGTTTAAAACAAATTTACTGGCATGATTGTGTCAGTGTTGATAAGCCAAGCCTTCACTAAAGAAAATGCAGATAGACATGATTAAAGGAGGACTAAACAAACACATTTTTGTTAAGTAACATGTTTTTTTTTTATAGTTTAACACCATTTTATGACACTTTAATATAGATTCATGTTTTCCAAAAATGGTTGATGGGACAAAAATGTCACTTTTTTTGCATTTAGTGTCTTACCGAAATATAATACACTTAATTTATTGAGCACTTTGCCATCAAGTAAATGCTTGATGTGCTAAACAATTATTTGATACAGATAAAGAAGATCTGCTAAAATAAAGCAAAAGTTAAAAGATCATGGTAGAATTGTACAAACTAAATAGAAAGTGTTTTTTAGTGTATCATGCTATTTTTAAAAGCCCAGGTAGCAACACAATAGTAGTGCCCTCCTCTTCATTAAATAACAAGCTTTAGTAATGTGCACATTCACAGAAGCTTAAGAGTAGCAACTGCCTCGCTGACTGAAGCCTATGAGGAGATTTGTGATGTCAAAACAGAGTAAGAAAAGGAAAAGTACACAGATAACAGTAACAGAAGTAGGTAGGTCCATTGAATGAGAGAGAAACCACGGAGAGAGAGAGGAGGTTAGAGGCTAGGGGGAGACTGAGATACCACTCAGAACGAACCTATGAGTAGAGCGGGAGGTTGAGCAAAAGCAAGAGCATGCACAGGAAAGATAAAGAGCGCAAAAGATAGTCAGGGATGGCTTAGTTCTCCAATGCACTTATCTGGTTAGACTAAAACATTGGGTTAAGGGATCCTGTCTGAGTTAGTTTTGTAGACTATACACCATTTGGATGCTTTTGTGGCCATTTCAGACTGAAGGGCTAAAAGAGAGACACAGGAGAAGAGAGAGAGGCCTAGGCTTAGAATATAGACAAAGACAAAGTTAGGAACTAGCTGTGTGGGTGAACCAAGATGGTGCAACTTAGGGTGTGAGCGAGGTGTTATTCTGGTTGGTGACCTTTGCGTGTACGTGTACTGGTCCTCCGGTTCTGGGCCCTGACTGGCAGTTGCTGCTACAGTGCAGGTAAGTTTTTTTATGTAACTAAATTTCTTAAGCCTCAGGAAAGTCATTAGACTCATTTAATTTTATATCTGATATAGAAGTCTTTAAAAATTGTACAAATTTAAATTAAAAACCATCCAGAGTGACGGGTAAATGAAGGGTTCAGTCAGTAATACTATTTCTCTACTATTTCAATTGGCTTGATGGATATGGCCTCATTAATTAGCGTCTGCATTTAATGTCAACAATGTTAGCATGTGCATCTGATCAGTTCCTTTAAAGGTAACGTTAGAAACAGCACAAGTCTAAAAACAAATCAGTTTAGTCCTTGAAGATACCATGGAACTGTTAATTGTCTTCGTCACTCATCATCTCGCCATTTTCACATAACTATTCCCCCACTTTCTCAATGCTCCATCTTGTTTTAAGCTAGCTTTTTAAAAACTGAGCTGTGTGGTGTCCTTAGGTGTAACCAACGGGTCAAGTGGTCTCGTAATGGTAGACCACAGATTGGTCTCTTGGGAAACCACTTTCAATTTTCACACTTTCTTGCTTCCCTCTTTATATTCACCCCTTGAAGATAAGTGAAATCAAAATTCAGCAAAGTTTTATACTTACTATGTGTGACAGATTCTAAGGCACTGTGCAGTGGTACCCACATTAAAAGAGGTTGTTCATATTTATTTTCGCTTGTGTTTTTTGTTGATCTGCTTTCATTACATTACTACAATGTAACATTGGTACTTAAGGGAGGTGTAGGTGCAGGATCAGGCTTAGTCTGTGTGGTAAGTAAGAATGCACAGACATGAAGTGGGGGTGTCTATGTTGTGAGCCCAGTTTTGGTGGGGTGTGAGAGCGAGGTTCTGCAGTTGGATGTGTAAGGAGAGGCCTAGGCCCACTCTGCTTCTTATAATGTGCATTTTTTCTCTCTTTCATGTTCTCATCTAACTGCAAAATACAGGAAATCCGTTTCCTGGCAGTGAATGCAACCACATACACATACATACATAGCACCAGAGGGTGTGAATATATGCATGTTGGGTTTTTATGCAGCCTTGCTGATGCCAAATGAGATTAATTCACAGGATGAGATTGTAATTAAAATCATTTACACTGGAAAGGTGTTGTTGCACTTTATCGAATCTTTTCATTTCATGGTTTACAAGAAAAGTCAGAAACAGTAAATATTTTTTTGTAGGTTTTGGGTCAACTTTTCCGTTTCAGATGTCACTTTTTTAATATTAGAGTTTAAGGGCTAACAGTGTTATTAAATTTGCATTAGATTTATTGGCTTCATTTTCATTTGAACTACTACTGAATAAGCAATCGTAAGATTACATTTTGTATTTTTTTTATTGTCCAATAAAAAGAAAATTTGCATTTTGTCCGCATTAGCTCAGACTTACAAACTAAAACAGGTACATACAATTTAAACATAATAAAATATGCAGATGTCAGATTACCCACAAAATAAATATTAAATAGGACAAAGATTGTTATTAAAATAAAGATTATACATCCAGTAAACATACCAGTGCCATTTTAACTAAACTAGTCTGCACTCCCAGTTAAAACAATAAATCAATGAAATTAACCAATAAAATTAGTTTGTACATTCAGAACATTCCGAAAAATGTTAAATCAAAAGTACTTAATAGCAATAAAATGTAGATGAAGTGAAAGCCTACATGAGTCAGAGGAGTGCTCAGACTAACCAAAACTGCTTTTGCACAAAGAACTAACGTATTAGCAGAAACTCACTAGCTGAAAGTAAACAGCTATTATAGAAATTATTTGTATGCATCGTAAATATATGTTTACACTGAACTTAATTTTGTAATTAATGAAAGACACAATAGTTCCGAGTCTTACTGAAAGGCTCAACCAGTAAGTGTTTAAATTAACCCCTAGTTTTGGTTTTCTCAAGCATTGTTTTTGGAACCAACAGCTTGTAAAAATGTTGAAACAGTAATTACAAACAATAATTTTCTCACACATCTTAGGTATGGATTCAACTACATTATTGAGCATGGTGGGTGGAGCAATAATTCTGTCAATCATCATCCTGACCAGTCTTTGTCTGAACTGCAAAGGAAACAGCCAACCAAGTAAGATAATGCATGTCCTCTTTGCCGATGTTGCTATCACAAGAACTGCTGTCATTTTTTCTAAGTGTATCTGCAAAACAATAACTTTTCAGAAGACTCCCAAAACATTGTTTTCTTTTGCTTTAAATAGGTTTGTGTAAAATATTTTATTCTCATTCATTTTAGCAATTATAATGGTCCATACATTATACAAATTGCACACAAAGTAAAGAAAACCCAAATAAAAATTAAGATTTTTTTAACATCATATATATATATATATATATATAAATATATAAATATATATATATATATAATTTATTTATTTATTTTTTTTTAAGCAAGCAAATATTTCATCCTCTTTGATACAGTGCATATAGATAAAGGTGATTATACTCCAACTAATGACACACACAAAAGTATGTATTGTGTAAATAAGCAAAAAACAGATCTGCTAGATGGAAAAAGAACGTCCTTACATTTATCACAAAGTGATAAGTCCACAAAAGTCCACAAAATTACAATCAGCTTTTCTGGAATAGGTGCCATTGATTAGAACCTCCTGCAGGTGGAACCCGTCTTATTTAAACCTGATTTCCAGAGTTTGGTGTTCTCTTTGGTACTGAAGTGTGTGGTGTCATAATGCCATGTTGGTGAAAATTTAACTGTTTTTGGTTTACCTTGCTGCCTCATATCAAATCATTCTGCATCCTATCAAAGAGTGCTTAAAGATTAATGTAAAATCATCTTTCCAAAAGCTGAAGCTGAACCAAAGTGGACCTTACAGCAAGATAATGATCAAAAGCACACAGGGAAATCCACCAAGTAATCGCTCAAAAAAGAAGAAAGGACGGTTTTTTGAACCAAACTGAAATGTTATGTGAGATTTTAAAAAATGGCAGTACATGCAAGTAAACTCCAAAACATCTTAAATTCAGCCAAAGGATTTGTGCATGGAAGAGTGGTCAAAAATGTCTGAACGCTGATGCCAGGTACTGCTGGAAAAATAGACAAAACAGGATTTTTTTTTCAGCTAAAGAAGGCAATACTATCTGTTGAGGACCAGGGTAAGCATATATTCTGCACATAATTCTGCAGGTATTGTTTATAAGAGGGTGAACTTGCTGCTTGTTCAAATATGTTGAGTCCATGGGGAGTTCTTATTTTTTCACATGACTGCATTTTTTCACTTTTTTTCCCACATGGCTGTATATGCACATAAACACTACCATTTAAAAGACAAATTTGTCACAGATGTATACATAATGGTTCTCATATGATCCTGTAATATGATGCTATTATGCTACAATGCAGGTTTTAATAGTTAGTAGGGAGCAAAAAGATTAATAAACTTTAAATACATTCAGAATTATTGACAGAAATGTGATGACTGAGAATCTAAAGAGCACCTAGAATAACTGAATGAGTAGTGTCTTGCAATTTGCAAAGCAGTGAAATGCTATAAATGCATGATAACACTAGGTGATCTGTCACCTGGTGACTATTTGATGGTCATGCATGAAATACTAAACAGAGAATATAAAAATATGTTGGTGTCTGTTTATATTATATGTGTACACAGTGTGTTAATGAATGAAAACTAGTTATATGACACTTTTTAGTTAATAACACTGAATATGACTTTTGAGAAATGGTTTATGCATAAATTCAGCTATTTTAACACAGCAAAACATGAATGATGAATGATGTTTTATCCCATTATCTTTCCTAGAATTCATAACGCAGCAATATCAACAGCCAAGTCAACTGTAAGGAATGGTCTCTATTAGCTTATGCATCTCATAATAGTTCTGCTTTTGCTGCATGTGCTTCTCTACCTGCTGTACTCATCTGGTATGGAATATGGAGTATTGCTTATGCTACCTCATACCCCACTATTTTAAGTTAAACCTATGTGTTCTGCTTATAGCCAGTTGTATTCTGTGCCATGTACAGTGAGGGGAAACATGTATTCACACAATATGTTTTGTTAGTTAATATACTTCCACTTCAGATTTGTACACACTATCTTTTGGCATTTCACTTTTAAATATGAACAAAAAAAGTATGTATTTATAGACATAAACAAAGATGTTCAGATTTTATATTAAAGTCTAGATACAAACCCTGTTTTAAGAAAAGTTTGGATATTTTCCAAAATGCAATAAGGACAAAAATCTATGATGTTAGTGCAAGCGAACCTTTATTTCACTGATAAAATTACAAATTTTGAAAATGTTTTGCTGACAGACTATTTTGTAAATGTAGATAAATTTAGAATTTGGCTGAAACACACTCAAACATAGGTTTGGACAGAGTTAGATTAGATTGAAAAGTGCACAGCATACTTAAGTAAAACGGGTTTGGAAAACTCCACATTAAGTAGGCTGATTGGTAGCAGGTAAGGTGTCATGACTGGGTATAAAAGTCTTTACAAACAAAATGAGTCTTTTCTCACCCTTTTGTGCAACATGTGCGAGAACTGTTAGTCGGTTCAGTGGAAACATATTGTTAATGCAAGACTGCAGAGAATAAGATACGTAAGAGATTTTTATTGTCATTGTATCAGGTTACAACGAAATTTGTTTGGTATCTCTCAGGTACCAGCAGCAGAAGAAAGTATACTTAAAAGAAAAAGGCAAATACAAAAAATAGAAAAATAACAATATA
>JBBPDA010000126.1:8980147-9001885 GCA_037974385.1 Arnoldichthys spilopterus | reverse complement strand
AGAGAGAGAGGGAGAGAGAGAGAGAGAGAGAGAGAGAGAGAGAGAGAGAGAGAGAGAGAGAGAGAGAGAGAGAAACAATAAAAGTGCTCACCTCACGCAGCGTCCAAATGACAGCCAAAAGCCACAGCTCAGCCCTTTTCCCCCCACTGACTTCCAGCTGCTGCTATTCTTTCACAAAATCTCTGTTTCTGCAGGGTTCTGCCTAATTTATTCATTAATTCAATCAAAATTTTAAAGCCACCGAATAGACTTGACAAGCAGGGTTGGTTTTAATAGCTTGCATAATTTTTACAAGATGTGAGTTCTCCGGAGAAGTCTTTTCCCTCCTTTTTCATTACATATAGCAATACATATTTAACTAAGCATGTTTGAGCACACGTTCTGCTTGTGCTTTAATTCTGCTAACATGAGTGCATAGGCCTCTGTTAGCTAACATTTGATCCAGTTACAGAGAAAAATGAAGAAAGTGACTTATGCACCACAATGAAACATGACCTCTGTATTTAACCCATCACACGTGCACACGTGGAGCAGTGGGCAGCTATCAACAGCGCCCGGGGAGCAGTGTAGCGGGACGGTACCTTGCTCAAGGGCCCCTCAGGTTCCCAAGCTGGGACTTGAACCTGCGACCCTCAGTTCACAAGGGCAGTGTCCTAACCACTAGGCTGACCTAAAGCTCGCTTGTTGCTAGATTCGAACATGGACTGCGTAGGCGAGAGTCAGTCATACCATCACTGCTCTATTACTGACATCACAAGATCTTATTCATGTGTATTGTGCTGCATATGTTTGACACACAATGAGACTTACATAGCATAGACATTATCAACGTAGAGCCAAGGAAAACTATTCTAATAGCTTCTGACCTTCAAGTAATTGATTTGGTTCATTTCCTTTCAATTCATACTTGCGTCGCAGTTGTGGGGTCCTGCCTTCGGCATTTAGCAAACCAAACATGGGCTGGGCAGGTGCCACAGCCTGCCATGGTTTATGCATTCTGCCAAGTCGGGCAAATCAATAGTCGTAATTTAATAAGGGGAAAAAAATGACTGAAATAGAGAAAATGAATTGCCCCTCTTCGGTATCAAAGAAGCCATTTAGACTGGTGTCATTACCAGCTTTTATTCACTGTAATGAGTTGGGATGTTTGTTGAGTCACATGCAGCCTAGTAACAACAGACTGGTTTTTATTCAGAGGAAAAATTTTATTTTATGTTTAATGGGCCATTTTTAATGTATCAGGCAGTGATGATACAACAGTAGTTGAATGATGTGCATAATTATCGCCGATAGCTGAAGACGCACCAAAAAAATACACTCTCAAAAAAATACACTCTCAAAAAAATACACTCTCAAAATAAAAAATACACTCTCAAAATAAAAAATACACTCTCAAAATAAAAAATACACTCTCAAAATAAAAATACACTCTCAAAATAAAAATACATTCTCAAAATAAAAAATACACTCTCAAAAAATACTCTCAAAATAAGAAATACACTCTGAAAATAAAAATACACTCTCAAAATAAAAAATACACTCTCAAAATAAACCATACACTCTCAAAATTAAAAATACACTTTCAAAAAATACTCTCAAAAATACTCTTAAAAAATACTCTTAAAAATGCACTAAAAATACACACTCAAAAAATACACTTTTAAAAAACCCCACAAAAATACACTCTTAAAATTGAATATACACTCTCAACAAAATACACTCTCAACAAAATACACACTCAAAGTGAAACAAAAAAGCTACTAAAGTGAAAGTGTCTATTTGTCATTGTGAACAAACTCAAGCACCACAATAAACTGTGACCTCTGCATTTAATCCATCACATGTGGAGCAGCGGGCAGCTATCAGCAGCGCCTGGGGAGCAGTGTAGCAGGCCAGGACTTGAACCTGTGACCTTCAGTTCATAAGAACAAGATCCTAACCACTAGGCCACTACTAAACTCCCACCACTCTTGTCTTTAGGCTTTTAATGTTTTTTATTATTAATATTTTTTAAACAGTCGTGGATAATAAAACTAACATTCTAATACCTACTGAATCTACTTTACCTAAAAAACATATTGCACTTATATAATGAGGCATTAAGGACTATTGTTACCCTATGTGGGTACATTTACATTGTCTTTACCTTGGGAGACAATGATGCCTGTATAGTGCTCTTTTGCTGACAACGTATATAACATTTTTATTTATTTACTTATTCTATTTAAAGCTATTGCAGGTTGTTGAGAATGCATCCACTGTTTATTAGAGGCAGATTATTTATTTAATTCTGTACAGTTAAACTGGACAGATAGTTATATCCATAACACTATGTTATATACAAGTAAATAATTCATTGAATGAAAATGTATTTATTGAATATGTTCAGCACAGTTGAAAAGAAATGCAAATTTACTGTGAAGTACATGTATTTTTTTTTTGTTTTGTAATTTATTATGCATTTATATTTTTTGCATTTTAATACAAACACACAACATCCAAATATGCACTCTCAGGCACACACACGCACAGGCAGTGGAGAGGGCTGCAGTCAGCCGGAGGAGATCAGAGGGATGCAGGGCTTTGCCTTTGGTTGAAGGAATGAAAAAAAAAAACCCAGCTCTGCTCTCTGTCTCATCCCCACATTCTCCTCGGTCTGGCTGCCATGCCTGTGGCACTCCATGGGTGTTAAAGACCCCTCTCGCTGTGGACAAATATTCCTGTAGAACATATTGAATCAACTGTACTTCAATATTGCATCCAGGGGTTTGGGAAGTACACCCAGACCAATACTAAATGGCTTAGGGGAGGCCCAATAAACAATCAGACAAACAAAGAGCAGCCAGAGCCCCCTCTGTGGGCGGGTGTGTGGAGAGTGAAAGGCAGGAGCAGGGGAGAAGGGGGACGTAGTGCTGAATGCAGTATACACTGGAGATAGAGAGCATGAAGGCCACGTCTGACGAGACTGTGTGTGTATGCGTGTGTGTGTTTGCGCATGCGTATGTTGGGGTACTCATCCCCACAGCAGAGAGTGTGTCCACCAGATAACACTTGGTTGCACCCCCCCCCCCCCTCACCCCCCACCCACCAAGTAGCAGCAGTCAAACAGGGGCATGTGATTTATTGGAAGGGCGACTAGATAGAATGTCCTGAACCTGAACTGAGGAGTTCTGTGACATCTTCACCTCTCTCTCTTTCTCTCTCTCTCTCTCTCTCTCTTTCTCTCTCATACACATATGCTCTCTCTCTCTCTCTCTCTCTCTCTCTCTCTCTCTCACACACACACATACACACACAAATACACACACACACACACACACACACCAAGAGTGCTGTCTGTTTATCTGGATGGTAAGTGTATATTTGTTAAAGAAAAAAGGAACAGTTGAATTAACCCAGATAAACCGGACGTTGTGTGCTGATGTGTGGCTCAGCTTATCCATGTCCAGGGCATCCAGTTCCTAATTTATCTCATCAGTCCTTCGTTACATTAAAGCAGGTGCTGCTGATGTTGCTGAGTCCATGCAGTGGCTGGAGTCAGGAACCAAACCTATTATGTTCTGCTGTGTTTTACTAGATTTACATGTATTTCTATCCGTTCGGGCCATGGGGGCCTTTCTGTGCAGAGTTTGCGAGCTCTCCCCATGTTCACGTGTTTCTTCCGGGTGTTCCGGTTTCGTCCCACTGTCCAAAGGCTTGCAATAGGTTGACTGGATACTGCCAGTCACTTTCCCCAGTCAATTGCCCATAAGTGTGAGCATGTGTGTGAGTGGCTGTCTGTCTCTGTGTTGCCCTGCTGTCCTGGGCGTACCCCGCCTTGGCACTGGCTTAAGCTTCTCCGCGAGCCAAAATGGAAGAAACGATTTGAAACTGGAGTGACATTGTGAGCACTCTCAAGCACCACAACAACATGTGACCTTTGCATTTAACCCATCACACGTGCACACGTGGAGCAGCGGGCAGCCACCAACAGTTGAAGTAGAAGTGAAAACGTGAAGATCGTACAGCCTTATATGTAAGCTGTTTCTACTTTATAGTCGAAGTAAATGACCATGTTAACTTTACTATATTCAGTGATCTGAGAACCATATACGGTGCATAGTGCTGATATGCACAGATTTCAGCATTTTTAGTTGAAACGATGTCAAGCTCGCGTCGTATCATGATTCAGCAGTGCATGCCTTTAAACTGCACTTGCAGTGTTTTTAAAATGCTGAATCTGAGAGTGTGCTAAAACCCACCGGCCCCTTTTTCTGAGTAGCGTAACTGTGTAAAATCCTGCAGTCTTGAAGCTAGAGTTCGAAATGAGTGGGCTCGAGTTTGTTTGTTGAACTGGCACCGACTCAGCCTGTGGTCTCTTAGGCTACTATAGGCCTGCTTGACTTGGCATGGTCCATGGGTGGACCCGAGAATCGCCTCGAAGGAGTTTGTTTTTGGCAACACGCACACATAGACACATACACACACACACACACACTTCCTCTTTTATAGCAGCATCTGGGGGAGTGTCAGAGTCAAAATGCCAGAGTAAGTGTTTGACTCGGTTCAGACCCTCGTAGACACTGTTAATGGAGTGCTCTCTCTACCCTTCACCCACTAACACTAAAACAACACCAGATGGAGTTGATTTTTTTCCTTCCCTGCTGCCCCTTTCTCTTTAGCGTATGGGAGGAGCCGTGTGTAGTGGCTGACTTAAGACCTTTACCCAATAAGCTGCTTCCTGGAAGGTAGGGCTTAGCAATCCCCATAGGCAAATGTAATTTATTGTCAGTGTGCTCCAAATCATCATTTTTTGTTTTATATTTTCAACATATTACAGCAGATTGGTATGGAAAACAATGATCACGACATGTTCTTGTTAAAATAACTTGAATTATCTATAACGCTGTGGCCTTTTCGGTCATTTATACAAACTTGCTTCTCATCCCAAAATATGCATAATGTTTTCCATCATTATGGTGCAGACACTCTGGAAATACATAGCTGTGGGAAAATCATGAAGTATTATGTTCTAATAACTTTACAACTCATCCGGACCAGTGGGACACTTAAGCTGTATGGAAAAAGCTTAGGTTTTCATCTGACAGTGTGTCACAATCTTGGAAAGCCACAGCTGAGCCAGTGGAATGGGGCTGTACAGTAGCCTTGTAGTTTATTGTTGGCCTATAATAATCCAGTGTTTTCACAATACTTGATCAATGTATGTAAATGAAAATAAAGCATAAAATATAAGCTGTTTAGCACTAATTTGGCCAAACTAGTTCACTGTAAATCTCTTACAGATGTATAGATTCGGTTCAGGATCAGCACTGGGTAATTTGTGAGTCATTGCCAATATGGCCTAGACTGTTCTGAAGCTGGACCAACTTTTACAGAACACTGACAAAAATGATAAATTCTTTACAGTCGCTATATAATGTTGGGATTTGAATTTAAAACTCTGTTCTAGATTTATTGCCACAGGTGTCAGATTGGTTTTTAAAAGTAATGGGAACAGCACAACTAGTGAAAGTGACTATTTGTCATTGTGAACACACTCAAGCACCGCTTGTAATGTAACCGCTGCATTTAACCCATCACATGTGCACACGTGGACCAGCGGGCAGCTATCAACAGCGCCCGGGGAGCAGTGTAGTGGGACGGTGCCTTGCTCAAGGGAACCTCAGTGGTGCCCAGGCTGGGACTTAAACCTGCGACCTTCAGGTCTCAAAGGCAGCGTCTTAAACCTGCCCGACTAGAGGTTATATCTGTCAGCGTGGGGGGTGTGGTGGTGAATACAGTTTCTTTATTGTAAACTTTACCATTCTTGATCGTCTTTAACATTCCACTCTATGAACTGCAGAACCTGAGGAGGCTGTAGTTGCATATTCACATTCACTGCAAGCTGGAAATGCTGCTCAAGCTCCTCGAATAACAAAGTTTATCTCCTTTAAGTTCCCTAAATAAAAATTATTCATTTTACAAAACAAGTACTGAAGCAGAGTAGGCTCACAAACACGAGTGTGGGATATTGCATACGTGTGGGTAATAGCACAGTGGTTAGTCAATGGGTATTTGTGCTCAACCCCTAACAGCAACTAGAGACCGGTGAGCTGAGGATGCTCATGCCTGTGGTGCTGGACTTTTTTTTTAATGTACTCATCTTCCCAAAAGTGGGCAGTGGTGGTTAAGACGCTGCCTTTGGGACCCGGCCTGGGCACTACTGAGGTACCCTTGAGCAGGGTACCATCCCACTACACTGCTCCCTGGGTGCTGTTGGTAGATGTCCGGTGGTCCATGTGTGCACGGCGATGGGCTAAACGCAAAGGTCACATTTCGTTGTGGTGCTCGAGTGTGTTCACAATGACAAATAGTCACTTTTACTTTAAAGTAGTGGGGATAAAATGGGCCTTCGTGTGCATAGCAACAGATCAAACTCAGACTGTGTATACAAACTTATGCCCAGTGCAGCATGGCTCTTACATGGCCATATAAGCCACTGAAATGCCCCATTATGTGCAGGCTTAGAAAAAAGGAAAGAGTCAAGCTTACTAAAGTGTATGGCTAAAGGGCCAGGTAGGTAGCAGTGGTAGCATGGGGAGGAGGTTGCTGGGGGATTGGCAAAGAGAGGAGGTCAGGAGTGTAAAAATAAGAAGCCCAGCAGGAGCGGAGCGGCAAGGTGACCCCTGCTGCAGTGCTGGGCCGGGCCAGGCGGATCGAAGGCATGGTGAAGGGGCTGCCGGAATCAGGGCCTCGGTCTCTCAGGAATGCTTCAGGAAGATCTGCTGCCATACCTGAGGCAGCCGCTCATTTATCTGGAATGCGGCGCACCGAACTGCTAACGACCAGCTCAAATTGGACTATTTTTTCCCATTTGTCAGCCAGCCAGCTGCACCGGGTCCGCTGCGCATCTGCGCGGACGGGGGGAAGGCATAGGACAAAGAAAGTTTCGCACTCATTTTTCTCACCTCGCTCTCACTCTTTCTTCCACTTAGTCTCTCTCACTCTCGACGACTCTCTCTCTCTCTCACTCTGTCTATCCCGTGCTTCTCAGCATATTTTTGTCGTCTATCAGTCTAGGAGCTGTTGCCCACGCTGCCTCCAGTCTCCGAGGATGCGGGTGCCTTTGGCATCAGGCAAAGTCGTTCCTGTGACATTATTTTAGGTCTGCGCACAGTGGGGGCTCCATGCAGACAGTGGTATCCGCTTTACGTTTGACTGTGTTAAACCATTCAAGTGTGTTTTATCCCTGGGACAAAGTTTTAATCTCTCTCTGGTAACTTAAAACATTGTGTGTTTTTTTTTTTTAAATCTAGTTCATATCAGCAAAAAATATTTTGGGCTGTATATTAGAAATAATGAAATGTATCTACATTGTAGCATCAGGAACTACACAGAAATATAATAAATATAGTAATATTATAGTAAAAGTGGTGTAATAGAGTGAATTAGCCTTGCACAAACCAGTGAAATGCAGTTTTGCATCAAACCAGAAGTGCAAAGAATAGTATAAATACATTACAGGAAAGTGCAGAATAGTTGATGATATATGTTACAGTATATACAGTGTTATTGACTGTGAAGAGCAGAATATACAGATTATCAGATATGTACAGTGTAATATAACAGTGAAGGGGCGGAGCTAAAGAGGGTTATATTTACAGTATAGACAAATACAGATGGTTGTATAAATATAAAGTAGTTATAGAAATATGCAGCTGGTGTATGCACAATATAATATTTTTTTTTTGCAATTTGAGTCCGCAATCTTAATTTTGGAGATGTGCAAATATAAAAAGTGCTAATAAATATAAACGGTTCTGTTCCAAATTGCATTAATAAAAGACAAAAATGTTGTCTTGTTTGGAGTGTTATTTCATACATATCAATATCAACCAAGGCTATTATATACATTCTATACTATAATAACACCTTTATTAAACAAGTTAAACTGTGACTATCGTTTTATGCCAGCTGTTCTTTTCTAACCTCGTTATATCTGCATCTGTGAATAAAACTCTGTATGTAAATGCTGAATAAATCTTTTATATTTCGTTTATAATATATAGTATCATTATCATCTGATACTCAGTTTCAGTATTTGTATTAAAAAAAGGAAAGCACATCTGTATTTTTGGAACGTGAGTCTTTTTCCCAGCGTAAAGACTGGGTAGAAGAAGTTGTGGGTAAAATCTAGATTGAAAATGGGATAAAAATGTTCTGTGACCGCTTGTGTTTTTCTGGTTTAGTGTGTATTTCTGCTTTAGCGGTTTGCCTGTGTTTTTCTGGTTTTGAATGAACCTGTGCGAGTGTTCGAAGTAGCCGAAGTTATTCGCTTCCCCCTCCCACTTTCCCTCTCCGCTTTCTGCGCTAATATTCCAGATAACGCACTGAAGGTAAAATGTACCGCTAATATAACAGCTTCATCTGAGCAGTGTTCTCTTCATGTATGACCTTCATTTGCCCAACCTCAGCTGCATAACTCTGACAGTTACACGGCCAGATACACGGACCAGGTCGTATTTCTTCCTCCTTTTCGCAAGGAACAATTTCAGCCGCCCAACTGCTATAAAAGTCAGACCAACTCAAATATTTACGAACCTGTACTTCCTCAAGAAACACATAATTAATTTGAGCCCAGGCCTCTAACTCTTAATTAAGTTAACCTTGCTCCTTTCCTTCTCTGTAGGCCTCCTGGCCAGATGCTGTGGTCAGACAAGGCGGCTTTTTTTTTCTCCTTTTTTCCAGACACGGCTGCTTCCATCCTTTTACCTGCATAGAAACCTGCCGTCTCACTCCCTGCGGCCATGTGTTTTTGCAAGGAAATGGCTACCTTTAACACAAATTCATTTCACGTGAAAACCCTGTTCCTTCTTTCCCAGAATTGTATAATTGACGGCACTAAGTGAAATTTCTTTTCTCTCATTCTATTTTGTTCTTGTAAAGTATTTCGTAGGCTTGTTTGTAGTGCTGCTGCACACTGTGCTTTGTACTGAGACTGCATGACTGTGTGTATGTGCCTGTGTGTGTGTGTGTGTGTGTGGATACTCGGTGGATATCCGATGTATCCGTGTGTGGTAGCTATGTCTTCTTGTCTGTAGGATTTGTCTTGTGCAGTTTAATACACCATTTGTTGCTTGAAGGTTCATCGCGATCCATCTGTAGTAAAAGGCCTGCTGCGGTCTCTCTGGCTTTGGACGGCCTGAAAGAGTAGCAGCGGTGCGAGGTATCTGGTGTAATAGTGCTGAAACTGGTGTTTGGTTGTAGAGGAGAGGCATTGTCTTAGCGTATTACTGATGCAGCAGCAAATTGTCAGCGTATATTCAGCTTGTCTCAGTTTGTTTGGATGATGAAACCTTTTTGCAATCGGCCCACGGCTGTGTTCCACTCTTTCATGTGTCCTGTGCCGCTGTACGTTTGGATTTCTTTGAAATCACTGAACAATCTGCGCACTTGAGGTCGACTTTCATTTCCACTCGGTAACACTTTGAAGCCCCGGCTACATCATTGCGGATGTCGTCGCTGCTCGACACAGCTTTCAAGGGCCATTAATGCAGCGAGGGGCCGGAGCCTTCGATGAGAAAGGACACTCAGCGTTGCGTTTGGGACGCGGCGTGAATGAACGCAGCGCGTCCTCGCGTGCGTCCTGTTTAAGTTTTTATGGGGCGCAGATGAAGCTGATTAGGCTGCTGTCACACACGGGCTGTGTGCGTAAATCGTTGCGAGAGTCTGTCTCCCCTCAGGAACCTCCCCGTCGACTGTGCTCCTGTTAATATTCATCATGCATAATGTGCATCTATTGCCCTGGCAGAAAATGCGAGGTGGAAAATACCTCTAGATTACAATAATTCCATACGGCTTTTATTTATTTATTTATTTATTTATTTACCTATTTATTTTTCTCCTTTTTAAAAGAGGTGATGTACAGGCTCATGCAAAAAAAAAATATATATATATATATATATATATTTATATATAAAAAAAACCCTTTTCAAAAATGCTTTTGATTTCTCATATGACGATGGTGCCGTTTACGCAGCGTGTAGGACGCTGAATAAGATTCAGCCTCCTCCGCTTCCCTCTCTATCTCTCTTCCTCTCCTTTCCTGTCACTCTCCAGTTAACTCTTGGCAAAACTCCTTAAGAAGACTGTGGCCCCTCTTTACATATTGCCACATTGTATTGATTCGAGGTGACAGTTTTCTTAACAAGCACCCTGTCAGCCGCTCTCTTTCTGCTAAGTGAGCAACTCAAACCCACCGTCGCTCTGTACGGGGGGAAGAAGGAGAAGAAAAAAAAGATCTCTCTCTCTCTCTCTCTTCTGGATCTGCTGGTGTAGAGGCTAGTCATACTGACAAGGTGTGAAGAGTCATGATCCTCTATTCTCTAGCTTTCATATCCTGCTTTTAGGGCCTGTAGGAGCCTTTTTAAAAAAAAAAAAAAAAAAACGCCTCTGAAAGACAGTGTTCCACATTATAATGTGCGCAGAACGCGCTTGACAGACAGCACCACTTAGCTGCTTTAGACGTGTTCCTTTTTTCCTATAGTGAAACTCATGGCCAGGTAAGTTCCCTGAAAAAGCTCTGACTTCCAGGATAAAGCTAATAGCCGTGATCCAGAACGTCTCAGCCTGTGAACAAAGCTCTTGCATTGCGGAGGTGAAACTTTATACCTGGATTCATGTTCAGACCTCAGCTGTGATATGTGTGCTGCCTGTGGATAAAGAGCTACACCTTGATGGAGAGCAAGGTTCTGATGTGCGGGACGGGGAGGGAAGGTACTAATTATTAAATGGATTCTGTTGGGCACCAAGCTGAGATGCTCGCTGTTTAGTCTCTGTACCAGACGCTTCACCCACAGAGGTGCGTGGAGCGTCTGATCTCTGTGCTTTGCTAATATAGCACAAACTGTTGGAGTTTTCAGTTGCAGTATGCATTGTAGAGCACAGCGCAGTGCATTATCAGTCTGATGGGTAAAGAAGCTTTTGTTTATGAAGCTCATCAAGAGCAAGTGGTTATTTACATTTACATTTATTCATTGGCAGACGCTTTTATCCAAAACGACTTCCAAGACAGAGGAAACAATCAAGCATTAAAACTGATGTTCTCCTGTACAGACAGTGCTACAGGCCCATTTAGTCTTTCACTTCTCCACATCTAGCACACACAGCACTGACCTCTGCTTTTAACCCAAGCAGCGGGCAGCTATCAGCAGCACTCGTAGAGCAGTGTAGCAGGATGGTGCCTTGCTCAAGGGAACCTCTGTAGTGCCCGGGCTGGGACTTGAACCTGCGACCTTCAGGTCCCAAGAGCAACGTCCTAACCACTAGGCCTCCACTGCCACCACTGTTATCTGTCTTGGAATTGACTGCCTTGACAAAATCACACCTCACAGCCAGTTTGATCCCTGGGTCGGCCACAGGGGTCTTTCTGTGGGGAGTTTGCAAGCTCTCCCCGTGTTCGCGTGTGTTTCCTCCAGGTTCTCCGGTTTCCTCCCACTGTCCAAAGGCTGCAGTAGGTTGATTGGATTCTCTAAAAATTGCCCGTGAATGTGCGTATAAATGGTTGTCTGTGCATGTGTGTTGCCCTGCGATGGGTTGGTCTCCTGTTCTGTGTGAACTCCGCCTTAGGCCCGAAGTCAGCTGGGATTGGCTACTGCCTCCCCGCGACCCGGCAACGGAAGAATCAGTTTATAAAATGGATGGATGGATAAAATCATGGCATCCAGTATTTATTACTTTAGTTAATTCATTAATTTAATTTCAATTATTTAATTCGAATGATTAACTTTATTTGAAAATAAATAATTATTTATATGGGACAGCCCAAATTCCCTCTCTAAGGGCCGGTTCCTCCAGTGTTTTTCTGAACATTCAGTGGGTTCTTTTGGGCTCTGAAGAAGCTGTAGCACACTCTGATTAGCTGCTTCACTCGTTTCTGAACCTGTGGGCAGTTTTGGTTTAGGGGTTAGGACCTTGTCCTTGAAAACAGAAGGTCATGGGTTCAAGTCCCTACCCGGGCACCACAGAGGTACACTTGATCAAGGTATCGTCCTGCTACACTGCTCCCTGGAAGCGTTACATAGCTGCCTGCTGCTCCACGTTCACACGTGATGGGTTTAATGTAGAGGTCACGTTTTATTGTGGTGCACTTTATGTGATTGAGGGTGTTCACAATGACAAGTGGTCACCTTTTTTTATTTTTCTATGAAGACAGTAGCAGGTAAGATGTATTGTGTGTTTGCCAATGGGGATAGAGTATTGTTTAATGCTAGTCTGTTTTTACTGTAGCACTGACCCAATCTGCTCTACACATCATGCTTGTTAATTATGTATACACCAAACTAAAACTGATATCAGACACTGGATTGGGTACTGGTAACAAAATGGCTCATCTATGGGGGATAATCTGTTCTCCTCAGTTCTGTTATTCTATGCAGTGTGCAGTAATGTGCACAGTTATAGTTTTAATAATAAACAATATATCGGTTTATATATATTTGTTTCATTCCATTTTACAAAGTTAAGTAAGCAATGTTTATGTCAAGCCTGATGTTGCCTTGCACGTCCCAGTCTCTCCCACACAGTGAGACATACGGCTTAAACACTGGTATCAGATCCATACTCCGCATCAGCCCATACTTAAAGCCCAGGTATTGGTATCGGTATCAGGACTGAAAAAGTCAGATCGGTGCGTCCCTCATGAGGTAAACTGTCCGCTTTTACACTGGGATGAAAATGAAAATCAGCCTCTCCTGCTCTTCGTAAGCTGCCGTGCAGTGCACGCTGACTCTGACCTTACGTTCTCTAATTCACAATGAAGTATAAACAAGTCCTGTTTATCTGTCTACCTTGGACGTTGATTTGTTGACTCGAAATGATCATGCGAATGTAAATGCAGCTGATTTAGCATGCGTGTCCTGCCTCGACGCGTCTCCCTGCGTCCCACTGTGTGTGTAACTGTGTGTGAGAGCGTGTCTGCCTGCCTGTGTCTCCCTGGCTGTCCTGTGTTTGTTTGTTGTCAGTGAGGTGTGGTGTGACAGGCCGGCCTCAGCTCAACGTGTCACTCCGCGAGCACTGTAACAGGAAGTGACACAGTGTGAGAGACGATGTGACACGCACAAATCACTGCTGATGTGTGATGACAAGATGAACACACCTGTGTGTGTGTCTGTGTGTGTGTGTGTGTGGTAGCAGAAGTACCAGCTTTATGTTTATAACTCATAATGCTGTGGCTGTTCTCAGGTGTTACTGCACTTGTAACCTATGATGTAAACGTGCTAACTGTTCTATCAGTTTGCCTAATTATTCTTTACGTCACACCTTGCATGTTTGTTTACTATGCTGCACTGCAGCTGGTGTGATTGACAGGATGGGAGAGGTTAAGGAGATTACAGAGGCAGTGGGTGAGGTTAGGGGGTTGGAGGTATGTTTCATTAAATGCTGTTAAGGTTATCTAACTACACGCGCTTAACTCCGCTTGATCCTGCTTCACGTGCCGTTAATTTTCGTTCAAGCGGAGGAAAAAAAAGTGTCAAATGATTTTCTTCATATTGAAATATCGCGTGGCTTGTGTCTCAAGACGCAGCTGTTCCGCACTTACCTCAGCACATAAGCCATTTCTACCTGTTACTAATGTTCCACTTATAGTTTTAATTGTAGCACTTGCCATCTGTGTTTTATGACTAAGAGGAATGTGTTCAACCTTTTTTGCAGCACTGTTGCCCTGTGCAGCTCTAAAGCTTGATGGTTCCTTTGTCGCTTTGGATAAAAGCAAATGAAAACATGTAAATCTGAAAAGTAAACGCAGTAGCAAAAGCGTAAGGCACCAGTCAGTGTAAGCATGCAGCACAACAAGTGATTAGCTACATATAACATGCATATGTGCAGTTCATATGGTGCAGAATCATTGCTGTTAAACCAAAACCTTGTATCTCCAAAATGTATGTTTTCCAAAGACGGGAAAAGCATTCTTTGATGTACATTAATTATTCCAGATCAATGTCGGATCATTTTATAGTGGTCCATGCATCATGAACTTTTTCACACGATGTTAATGGACAGCACAAACTATATGTATGTGAAATGGTTCTTGGCGCAATATAAATGGTTGTAGGTCAAATATATTAGTCTGAAGAACCTGTTAAATGGCGTGAGAGTGACTATTTGTCATTGTGAACACACTCAAGCACCACAACGAAATGTGACCTCTGCATTTAACCCGTCACACGTGCACACGTCGAGCTATCAGCAGCACCCGGGGGGAGCAGTGTAGTGGGACGGTACCTTGCTCAACTGTACCTCAGTAGTGCCCGGGCCGTGACTCAAACCCGTGACCTTCAGGTCTCAAAGGCAGTATCCTAATCACTAGGCCAATGTATAAAAAGGTGGCTAGGCCATTTTTTAAAGGTAATATAGGGTTCCTCGTAGAACCCTTGATTATGTGGAGGTCTAAAACTGTAAAAGGGTTGTTCATGCCAACACATCTTATTTACAAAAACCAAAATTGTTTTGTCTATGGGATCATGCAAAGAACCTTATCCTGGCACTTTCAAGAGAGTACGTGTGTATTTACATGGACGTGTGCGCTCGTGTGAATGAATTATAAGTTTAGGCAAAGGAGGGAAAAAAACGAGCGAGTTTTACATATTCGTACGTGTTTACTGTACACTCCTGTACAACAAGTGAAGCAGAAATTTAATTGTAACTAATTAGCTCCCCGGAGGATTAATTGGATCTGCAATCTTTATTCCCCAGTTTACCTGAGATATGCAAATGCTTCTCTAGTGAGGTGAGAGAGACGGAAAAGCAAAAGAGAGAGAAGGGGAGAGAGTAGGGAAGAGGTAATAGAAGCTTGGATGGAGTGAAGTTGAAATTAGTCCGTAACAAGCTTAATTTCTGTCCTATCACTCTCTCTCTCTCTCTCTCTCAGTGCCTGCAGCTCTCTCTAGCCTGTCTAATTGAATGTGCAGGCGCTGGCGTTAAGCAGCATTACGCGTCGGCAAGGGCCAGGTCAGACTGAGCCTTTGTTCTTTTTGTGCGATGATAGAGCATCAGTGAATCCGGAGTGACGCTGAATGTTAAGGGCAATGGTAGGCGCTGTACAGTGTTCGCTGTAGCGAGACTTTAACAGGGGTGGCTGGCTCGCTCTCTGAACGGGAGAGATGTTCCTCTGAGGGAGGCTGCATTTAAAAAAAGGACAGTTGTTTCTTTTGGATGAGCTCGATGAGCTCACCTGAGATATAAAGAGGCTACCACTCCCCCCCCAACCACCATCTGTCCACCTTGACTTTGAGAGGCACTAAACTTAACTGGGATAGGACCTCCTCTCACTGACATTCCAGCGTTCCAGTTCATCCCTGTTTGTCCTGGATTAGGATTTTGGCCTCTGGGATATTGTTCATTCTCTCCTTGACAAATTGCAGTGGGGAGGGGGGAGGGGTGAAAGGTTAAAACAACTATGCAACAGCCAAAACAGGATATTGGGTCTCAAAGAGTGGGGAGTTAGTTTAGCAGAGAGAGAGAGAGAGAGAGAGCGAGAGAGACAGAGTGAGGGAAGGGTAGAGCGCAAATGAGAAAAACGAGGGAGTTGAAGAGAACAAGAAAGCATGAAAGTAAGAAGGTAAGAGAGCAGAAGAGTGTGTGAATATGAGCAAGAAAGAGAGAGAGAGAGTTGGAGCCCAAATAAGGTGAAAGCAGGAGGTGGAGAGATCAAGAAAGAATGATAGACAGAAAAAGAGAGGAAAAAGAGAGTGTGTGAATAATGGGATGAAAGAGAAAGACAAGTGAAAGAGTGAGACGAGAGAGAGAGAGAGAGAGAGAGAGAGAGAGAGAGAGAGAGTGGTAGAGCCCAAATGACAGAAAGAGAGAGGTGGAGAGATCAAGGAAGAATGAAAGTTAGAAAGAGACAAAAAGAGAGTGTGTGAATAATCGGATGAAAGAGCAAGACAAGTGAGAGAGGCAAGAGGCAGGAGGAGAGAAAGAAAAGAGAGGGGGAGAGAAGGAGAGTGTGTGAACGAGAGAGAGAGAGAGAGAGAGAGAGAGAGAGAGAGAGGGAAGTGTGGAGTGCAAATAAGAGGTGGAACGAGCAAGGAAGAATAAAAGTGAAAAAGCAAATGAGAGAAAAAAAATCAGGAGGAGAGAAAGACAGACAGAAAGAAAAAAGAGAGGGAGACAGAAAGAGAATGAGAGTGAGAGAGGAAGAGAGAGCATGAGCGAACATGGGATGCCGCATTCTCTGTGACGAGGCGAGAGGTAAACCGGAAATAGTCGCAGACCTTCACGTACTGACGCTCATGTGTATCCTGTTATGTTTCTATGGCAGCTCGACTGGAGCCAAACTGAGCCAAACTGCAACGTCTCCAAACACAAACTCGAGTGCGCCTTTAGCGTCGGTTCGTCCGTGTGATTCTCTTCTTTCAGCACAAGTCCTTTAGGATAGCCAAGCTCTTTTCCAGCCGTTAGGCCAGGATCACAGCCTGCATCTGCTCAGCAGGTCTAGGTTCCAGAGTGGGACATGACCTCATAACCGGGGCTCTTCATTCGAACCGAGACGCTGAAGAGACACTGGGAAAAACATCTGATCTTCTTTATTATTAGCACTGAGACGCTCACGCAGACGTCTTTGACATGCTGCCTCCTCTGTGCATGCGAGCAGAGGGAGGAAATGTAGTGCACGCAGTCGTCTGAACAAACGGCGGGAAACACTGAGCAAAGGGAAAGAGCAGTGGCGCGTGCACGTCCAGGAGATAGTTACGTCACTGGGCTTTTCCACTCGTCCAGCCACCGAAGCTTTGGACACGTTTCTGATCAGACTGGATAGAACAGCAGTTTCCTCTGCCTTTCTCCCTCGACTTGACCCCCCACACCGTCCCCTTCTTTCTCTGTTTACTGGAACTGGAAAAAAATTCCCCCGCACTGTCTGCCGAGTACAGCTCGGCTTTATTGCGAGCCACGTAATTAGGAAGCATTACGCGTCTCACGTCTGTCGACATGTAATTGTTCTAAAAGGCGCTCGGCTTCATCACGTCTCGCCCCAATGTATGTCACTTTGTCAGCACGGTGGCAGGGCTGGAAAGAGTCGTTAAAGGGAAAACGAGCTCGGAAAGGGAGTGAGAATAAGAGCGATTTGATAAACAGGGGGAATGTTCGTGTGCAGTGTGTCGGGAAAGAATGCAAGTCATGCAGGTGAAGGCAGAGAATGAGATTAGCCTGTCCTGGTGGAATGTGATAAGAGGCCAAGGCCCAAGCACAGCATTCTCACTGCCTCGCCACACGCCAGTCTACGAGGCTGGGCTCATGTGGCTGTATACTGATATTACCCACCAAAAGAATTGAGTCAGGGGAAAAGAAGAAGAAGAAAAAAACCTTATGTAAGACTTGCTCATTACACAAATGCGCGCCATTAAAGGTAGAAGCTTTTACCCCCTTATAAACATATTGAACTGGTAGAATAATTATTCATGAGAAATTTGGATTTTAATTAAGTCACATCACTTTTTAGCATAATCACTCGCAGAAATGAATTATGAGAATAGTCTGAATCACAGCTGTGTTTTTGCTGTTGACTTTGATGTGGCCTTTTTTTTTTTTTTTTTTTTTTTAGCTCTTTCTCTGCACCATATTGATGAAGTTGGACAGCGTACAGTATGTTGCTGCTGTTCTGGGGTGTGTTTCTCTCCCGGCGCTGACCAGCCTTGCCTCATGCATTATGGAGCAACCGTAAAGCTGGTGCTTCCATCGAGGCCTGTGGAGTAAAGGGAAAATCTAACCTGAATTTGACATTTCCTAATATCCTACACCCAAACTTTTTGTTTCAGGGAGATAGGGATGGTAATTGCTCCACCAGAAGAAAGCCTGCCAATCCTTCTGGGTATTGTGGGTGACTGTAGGGACACGGTGAGATTGGAACATGGTAATTGCAAAGACAAGAGGGCTGAGAATAAATGGGAAAAAAGAGTTCTTTACTGTCAGCACGAGGAAGGTCAAAAGTACAAACGTATGACATCCGCGCATGTTACGGCATATTATTCACAACGTCCACATGGGATGCGAATCTTTTCTTAGATATCCAATTGGCCGCTTCCTCTGGTGACATGAAGCGGAGCTGATCCATGCTGAAGGCAGCCCAACTGTGCTTGGGTAACAAGGTGGGGATACAAGATGCATCATGTCAACAGTGCTTGGGCACTGAATATAGAAATGAGGTTATGCTTTTCTTTCTTTCTCCTCCTCTTCCTCCCCACAAATTCATTATTTCATTATTTGATTAATGTGCTGCCGCTGTCGTCACAATACTCGCGCATTTCCACCTAAGATGAAAGACAAACAGTCGCAATTTATTCCCCCAGATTAAATATTGATCAGTGGTTCTATACTGAACGTCAGGTGTCTCTCTGATAAATGAATGTCAAGTGAAGATGCTGAGAGGTGTGTATGAACCCACATCACTGTCCTTTCAAGACAACGGCACAATGACCGCAGCTGGACTCGCCCACCGAACCGTTGAAATTATTTAATCGGAAGACTGTCATAAGTCCTCTAGTGTGGTGGATGATGCATTAAATGTATAGGATTGGTGCGTGCTTTCATGCTGGGCCTCATTAAAAGGGTTGTTTTCCATCATTTGTAATGTATGACTAGCACAACCTCACTGATAGTGTTGAGAAACTTGTCACTGCTGTTGGGATAAAACCTTGCATCTCCATTTTTGTCCGTTCTGAAGATGCTAGCTGCTCTTGCAGTGTGTTAAAATGTACCAATGAATGATAAAATGGTCCAGAATTGCTTGAGAGGGTATTTCACTTGTTTTCCACTCAAAATGTTGGTGTTGGTGTTGCCCGAAAAGCATCAATATGCCCCAATACCAGTTCTCACTGTAATATCACCTGTAAATAACCTGTCCCATCCATAAACAACCGGTAAACTGAAAATCTCTCACCACCGCAACGTAACTGCAGGTACTATTTCAGATCCAGACCTATATATTGATACTTATGTGTATACATGTGTGTGTGTTATACATATTATATATGTGTCTCAGACATGTCACATAATATGCCTGTGTGCATATGTTTATATATGTGTGTATGTATGTATATATATATATATATAATTTATATTTTATCTCTGTACCTCACTTCATCTACCTCACTCCAATACTGAATAATTTATTATATTGTTTTATTATATTATATTTATTATACTGCTGCTGGTACCTGAGAGCTACCAAACAAATTTTGTTGTATCCTGATACAATGACAATAAAAAATCTCTTATCTCTTATCTAATCCTACTTATGATGAGGAAAGTCTCACAAATATGTATTTGCACATCTTTGTGTTCTATATTAATTAAGCAAATGGTTTAAATGTTGATATTGCATAAGGAAGGAGCACAACTTTTAACCATGGATGTAGCTGAGAGAGCAGATCTGTGCAAATGCAAAATAATGTAAATACAAGCTGATTGATGGTATGCTTTGTGAAATTTAAGGTAGAACATGCAAGAGCTGTGAGTTTTCAGCTTTTGTAAAGATGGATCATGGTTTTAAAGTTTTAAGACAATTGATAACATTAAGAAACTGCAGAGGTGCAGTTGGTTTCAATGCTAAAGCTTTCAGCAAAGATATGTACAATCTTTATATCATTTCCTTTGAACAATTATTGTTAACACTGTTGAAGAAAGATCACAGTTAATGTTTGTTCAGTAAATTGTTACTATCACAGTATGTTCTTAACCTAATGCACAGTAACTGCAGTAATTTGTTCCAAGCATTTTGGACCTTTTCCATTGTTCAGTTCATGTTCATACAACAAGTGGGCATCTAACAATATCAAATGGTGTAAAAAAATAATAAAAACTTACCTGGAAATGATCCTTTTTGTCCTTCACACTGCCTTTATTACAGGTATTTTATGTGAATTCTTTTTGCGTAGTGTGTAATTAAAATATCCTTCAAACATACACAGTTTTTCTGATGAAGGAAATTCAGAAGTGCAAAATTTTACCCAAAAATGTTGTAATGTTCTTCCTTATCCAAGACACCCGCTGAAACATAGTACTGTTGCTTGTTTACATTTTTATTCATAGTTTTCAGTGTGTACGTAGTATAAATGTTAAAAAAGTGTTTTGTCCAGTTTGGTTAATCTTTAAGGAAAGTCTGCAACATTTGTTTTTCAAAGTTAATGTATGAACATCAGTGCTGCGGCCTCATTTTCCCTTGGTGGCTCCTACCTTGGTCCACTGCAACTGCACTCCCTCCCACTTCCCTTCTCATTAAGGCAGAGTAAGTCCGAGTAAGGCAGGATGGCTGAAATGGACAGGGAGGGCCGAACCTTCCTGTAAGGGAGCCGACTCTGACTTTCCAGCATAACGAACGTGATTTGTCAGTGAAAAATGAAGGCCTGTGCCCTGACCCATCTTCTGGACTAAGTTAGGATATCGCCGTGTCTTCTCCTGAGATAGTTAGGGTGTAGCTTCCGGTAGGACTTTTAAACGGAGCGGCAGCACATATGTGGAGAGAAATTATGGAAGGTTTTTTGCTGCTGTTTGGTTGTCTGTTCACATTTGGAGCTTTGGCGATGATGGCTTGGATGTAGGAAGGTGAATGAGGCCCACCACATATGCATACACACACAAACAGAAGGGAAAGAGAGTGAGAGAGTGAGAGAGAAAGGAAAACAAATTGGTTAGGGAAAGTGCCCAGAGCTACAGTTACTGACATAAAACAACGAGTTATCAAATCTAATTAAATCCATGTGGCTTGAGGGAACGCTGACGCTTTTTGCGACACGTTCCACTATACACACAGCATACTGCAACATTAAAGAGCCATCACATTATGATAACTAGATGTCAGTGCTTACACTGAAACCTTCAGGAGCATTTGAACATATACCATGCTACAATAAAACATACTGTGAGGTTTGTGCTCTTAGAAGTAAATGCAAACATTTTATTACTGAATTATACTGAACCAAACTTGGGACCATAACAACAAAACAAACGTCTAGGTAGGTAAACACGGCTACAGAGCTACTGGATAAAGATTGAGTGGAGTGAACACAGACCACAGTGGTAATGCTAACAACACTA
This sequence comes from Arnoldichthys spilopterus, assembly GCA_037974385.1. Taxonomy (NCBI): domain Eukaryota; kingdom Metazoa; phylum Chordata; class Actinopteri; order Characiformes; family Lepidarchidae; genus Arnoldichthys; species Arnoldichthys spilopterus. The sequence goes on along the minus strand of JBBPDA010000126.1, from coordinate 8,980,813 downwards.
GAGATCCAGAATAAAGACAGCAGAGGGGTAACAGAGATCCGACAAGGACTAGAGGGCTTATATACAGAGACAAGACACAGAACACCTGGGCAAGGGCGGAAACAGGAAACAAAGGACAGGTGCACCAGAAACAAGGGGCAGGACAAAGGCGGGGCCTAGGAGAAAACACAGACACAAGGACAAAGTGGGCTGTATTTCTTGACAGATTTATTGGATAGAATATGTTTGCCACACAAGAAATTTGGGAACAGACAGTACAATACAATGCCATACACATATGGTGATTTGAGACAAAAGTTGAGATTATTTGATCAGTCAAGAACATTAAACTTTGGCTCTGAAAAACTCCATAGTTGCATTAACAGTGGTCATTGTTCCACTGCAAAATAAAGTATCGTCCACATATGGAATTTTCCATAGAGACTGTTATAACAATATAATGCACATCATGTCACTATCAGGCAGTGTGACTGGAACTCACTGCTCCTATACACAGAGGTCTGTTTTTTGTCCAGGGGAATTCCTGAGCTGGATATTCATGCAACATGTATTTTCAAACAGAGGAAGTTAGCTCACATCCATCTCTGAGGAGTTCTCTTCTCTTCTCTTCTCTTCTCTTCTCTTCTCTTCTCTTCTCTTCTCTTCTCTTCTCTTCTCTTCTCTTCT
>JBBPDA010000126.1:8952095-8973876 GCA_037974385.1 Arnoldichthys spilopterus | reverse complement strand
CCCCCCCCCCCCCCCCCCCCCCCCCCCCCCCCCCCCCCCCCCCCCCCCCCCCCCCCCCCCCCCCCCCCCCCCCTTTTCCAATTTTCAGATCAACTTCCTGTTTGCAGTAGAAGGAGGGAGTGCATTCATCGGAGGAGGAGAGAGAGAAAAGAAACGAGGAGGACAACCGTGCGCTGGCCCACCCATCTCCTCCTTACCCTCCGCTCTCTTTCTTTTTTCCCTTTTAAGCTCCCCCACGAACCTGAAAGGCTTTTTTAAATCCGTCACTGTGTATTCATTTGGTTCAAGGAAGGAAATATGCTTTAATCACATTGAGGCAGGAATTATACTGTAGGCACTGTATCCCTCACACAGAAGCATATGCCGACGCAGCTCTAATGGAACAAATCAAGGTGCTTATTTTTGTCTCCTCTTTAATGATCATGGAGCATGTTCTAAAATTTCTCCGCTGAATAAAATCAAGCGACTCGGCACATGCTCGTTTGATTTCTGGTCTCGCGAACTCGAACGCAAGCCGATTGTTAAAAGTTGGCTCAGTCAGCACTAGTGCCCAACTGTATCGGTTGGGAGAACGGAGGCAGTCCTTTTGATATCAGGCTGCTTTCAGGCCTGGGAGTCTTGCAAGGAGAAAAGGGGCACTTCAGACACCCACTGTTAATTAACAAGTGGATTAACGATGCTCGTTTCCATGGGCTGAAGTACCTCAAAGCACTTCAAAGGGTGATTGGAGTGCGGCATGAGGTACAGTAATGAGAGGGTGCTTGAGTGCGGAAATGCTCTCTTGGTTTATCTGTTAGGCTTGCTTGTCCTTGAGAAGAGCCTCTATGCTTCTTGGCTGTGTACTCCCTCAGCTCGGCTTGGCTCCGTCCCGCCATAGCTGTCAATCACCCTGCCCTCAGGGTTCCTGTGTTCCTCCTCTCAGCTTTACCTTAAGGATGTTCCTTTCTCCTTAGTCATGGTGACAGAAGCAGTTGTGTCTGGCAGGGCCTGATTGAGGTATTTGCTAGCCAATAATGTCAGACCAAAGGTCCCAACTGCATGGACGAAAACCTAGTCAATGAAACATTAATGCTATAAAGCAATTTTTTCCATAAAACAATGTTTAGTTGCTTGTTTGAAAATGTTTGGACAACTGTATCTCTATAGAAACCTAACCTCTACAACAGGCTTGGCCCAGTGAAGGGGAACAAGGGGGTAGTGCCTTTACAGTAGGAATATTTTGTCCCCATTTGCATTGCTATTTTGTCCTGCAAAGTAGCCTTTTCTTAAAAATTCAGCTGTAGAAATGAGTTCGATTTTCTAACTGACTGAACTATTTATAGGTTTTGGTTGATTCTGACAAATATTGCCTCCTGTCCTCAGTTGGGTAATTTTCTGTTGACACAGGGAAAGCTTTTAATCCTCAATTTTTCATGGCTAAGGCTCATTTCACCAGGTTTTCAACACTCCCAGTCATAAACGTAGCAAAATACTGGAAGAAGAAATTACACACACTATTTGTCAGTAGACATATTGTTTTTAAGCTAAAATAGCAAAGAGGTTTTGGATGCTGCACTATAATATGTGCTATAATATTTTAATCATTTAAGATTTACTAAGTTTCTGCTGTTAATACATTTAACATTTATTATTACATTTACTACACTCATAAATGAGAACTGACATTTCTTTCATAATTGACTTAAGTAAGATTATTGCTGTATGTCAAACTGTAAATAGAAAGAGCTGTTCTCCATCATCCAACTTCATGTATCTCATCAACTTCATGTATCATAAAGAATGCAGAAACTTTTTTTATATAAAGTGACTTCTTATAGCTTTAAACTTTCTTGTTTATAACATTTTGGATCATATTGAATCACACTGACAAATAGTATCAACATATGAACGGTTAGGCTTTAAAATCAGCGCCGTGTCTGCCACCAAACATTCATATTGGTTTCTGGCTGTAATTCAGGTGGGGGCTCTTCTCTCTCCAAAGCCTTTGGATTCCTTCCCTTTCTCGGGCCGAGCCTGTGAGGCTTTCAGTTTCCTGGAGCGTACTGATACACTGATCCTAAACCAGCTTCCCCTGCCCTAAACTGAGCCTTATGTGTTATTACAGAAACCACGGAGCTGCTTTTATGTCAGTGCAAGAAGAGTAGCACTCCCTGTTTCTTTAAAGGGGATTTTGATCTGGCAAACACATGAGCGATAGTCATCTACACTTCAATTACACTGCACAGCTCATCAGATGCTATCTGGCTCCCTGTCGGCTGCAGCTGAAGACTGTGTGCTTTGAGGCAGTGGTGGTGCCACTGTGAAATAGCACCTCGACAGCTCTCATAGAGCCGTGCTAAGAGGTTGCATCTATTTTTGTGCAAAATTTGTCGCCATGTTTTCATCATGAGTGTAAATATGTACAGATACTCGTGTGAGTTGTGTGTGGGCTTGTGTTGATGTACGTGGCTTAAGGTGTCGCACAGTGTTTAAATGGAAGTTTGCACAGTTGAATTTTTGTTTTGCTCTGGATAATTGACTAAACTAAGACAACACAAAGCTGAAGCTATTCTTAGACCAAGCTGCATGTCTCTAAGTAACTGGCTCTTCCCTTCCACTCTTCTGTTCCCGTTTATGGTGCTTAATGATGATGCATATCTTCTACGTTCCTTTGCGCCTCCAGCAGAGGGCTCTTCCAGAGACATAGTGTTACTGTATAGCATGCATACTACCCTTAAGACAGCCTGTGCATATCATACATCAAGAGTGGACTGATCTGTAGAACTGAATAATAATCTTAATTTAGATCCTAATCACACCTAATATTCAATATATCGCATTCTCTGTGGCCTTTGTAGGTGTATGTGTGTGTACAGACAATTGAAGTTAAAAGCTGTTTATCTGAGCCATAGTAGTTCATTTTCTCAGAAAATCAATCTCATATCATATTTTTAATTTTGTCAGTGTCAGTATATCCACTTTTTTCAGACCTCTCCTTAGGGAACCCCAGGATTACGTGTAGTTATCATCCAGGACCAGCTTTGGTAAATCAATCCTCCATTAAGTTCAAGCAGTTGTGCTGCGAATGGAATTTATTCAATTAATGCCACGACTGGGACCAAACCTGTATTCTTACGATCATCTCACGGCATCAAATATCTTTATAAAAACCATAAACTCCTTATTTTTCACTGTATTTATATCTGCTTGCAGTTAAACTGTTATGTTGTGGTTTTAAAACCGTTTAATAACAAATTGCTTCATTTCCAAGAACTTCATTAATACATGAATATATGATGTATGCACAAACCCAATTTCTAGAAGATTTTGTGAAATGCAATAAAAGCAAGAATTTGTGATTTGTCAATTCTTTTCAATTTATTTATTTATAATTATACATTTATAATTTATAATTATAATAAATAATTTATATAGCAAAACAATAATGTCTTTTCATTAACAGAAGTACAAAGACAAAATTTCTAATGTTTTCACTGATCAACTTAAAAGCATTTTGTGAATAAAAAAGGTTTAAAATTTGACAGAGGCTTATTTACATCACCTGTGTTACATCACCTTTCCTTTTAATCTCATCACCTTTAGGAACTGAGGAGATAAATTGTTGCAATTTTAGAAGTGTTTTTAGAATTTTTGTCCAAACTATACAGGACTTGTATAGTCTTGTGTATTGTACAGTTGAGACTGTTGGTGCAGTTGAGCAGTTCAGTCTGTCCATCTATCCATCCATCCATCCATCCATCCAGTCATTTGTATTTTGGATTAGAGGTAGTAGTTGTATGTTTCAGGTTCTAAGAGGTAAGAAATGGAGATTGTACTCACTCATGTTTCTTTTTCTCTGTTTCTCTTTTCGGTAACCTTCTGTTCTGCAATACCACACACAATTCTGCTGTGAAGGTAAGCAACTTTTACCTGTATTGCAAGAATCTGTATTTGAGCCATAAGTTCTCACCAGTACTAAATAGCTGCAAAAGTGAAAAGTAAACTATATATCTGAACAGATGAAATATTTTCTGTTTCTCTTTACAGAAACATCACGTAATATTTTAAGGTTTCCTAGTGTACTGAAGTATAGCCTACTTAGTAATGTCCTGTTGTTCATTCTGGTTCTGTTGTTTCATTAGTATCATTTTTAACACAAACTATGCAACAGTCCAGGTTGCAAAAGGTAGGTGCTTTGACTTAAGTACTGTTGCTGTATTTTATCATAATTTTTATGATCCATTATATACGTTACACTGAATACCCACATTTATACATCCAGCATGATTATGTACTGTACTCACATTCACAAATTATCGGCATTATTTCAGTGAACGCTCTTGTGAAAAGGAGCAGTGATGTCTTTTTCTTGCTGGTCACACACACACACACACACACACACACACACACACACACAGGCAGACCCAGTTCACACAGCTACAGTTCCAGTCTTCCTCCACTAAGTGGCAGGTACTCAGCGTATGCAGAGAGTAACACATGCAAATCAAGATCGATGGGAGATAAATTACCCTTATCGCTCCTTAATGTGCAGCTACACTGCGCAGGGATGGAGAGTGACAACAGGCTTACAAATACAATGCACAGCTGTGTGTTTTCTTCAGGTGACACACACACCTGCGCAGATTTCTTTTTGCATCATTTTCTTTTGTGTGTGTGTGTGTGTGTGTGTGTGTGTGTGTGTGTTTTAACAGACCACTACAAGTCTAATTAAATTGTATTATGTGCAACATTCTGCTATATGATCAGCATAACACTGTAGAATGTTTTTCCAGGCTCTCACAAGGTCCAAATAAGCAAAGCAGTTTGAGCTTTAAAAGTATTCCAGGTTCTGAGTGTTGGTTGTTGCTTTTAAGTCTCTGTTTTTCTGTTCGATAGGCACTGTGTATTTTCTTTACCTTTAAAGCAAATGAAGGGCCAATTCTTGACAGGCTGCATCCTTTTGTGCTGTTAATGACTTCAATTTCAAACAGTTTTAGAGAGAAAATGTCTGGCGTACTGTATGCAGTTTCAGGTACTATATGGAACCTTTTAAAGTTTTTTTTTTCGATTGATGATAGAAAATATTGCTGCTTTTGAGTGACATATTTCCAGGCAAGGGGTGCACGTTGCGGGTCTCAAAAGAGCAAGGCTGTCACCGTGACGGCTTATTGACGGGCTCCTGTGCTGCGTTGGTGTCTGCTTGCTCTTTGAATCATGCCTGGTGCTCCAGCAAATGTGATCCCCTCTGATGGCCTCCCTCTAAACTCAGCCTGATGTCCCCTAGCTAGAACAGAAGTGACAGCTTACAAATAAACCCATAATTATCACATCTCTGGTCGCCACCATGGACTGCATTTGCATAGGCTGCTTCTTTGAAGAGAAGCTAGCCTAATAAACCCACAGGGCCCAGCACACTTTGTTAGGTGGTAGCAGGCCGTATTCCCAGCTACAGTGTCTTGGTTAGTCTGGTATTTTGGCCATACCGATTTGCTGTTATTGGCAAGGCTACACAACTATAGTTGGTAGTTAACTACAGTTGTTAGTTAACTACAGTGAACTGTAATGCATGCACAGTTATATCAGCAACGTCCAAATCTGGTCCTGGGGGGCTGGTGTACAGCACAATTTGTTAGTTCCTGTTCTGAAACACACTTACTAAACCTGGTGATTGTCAGTTGGGAATGGAAATTGTTCATTTTTTCAACATATTTGATCAAGCAAAAGTTTCACCTTCTTTGATGTAGTACAGATGAAGGTGAAACATGTTTAAAACACACACATTTTCAGTTTCAGTCATTTATTCAACAAAACATCAACATATGTAATATTCTTCTGTGGGGAAAGTTGTAAGATGTTCGAGGGGTTTCTTGTATGTACTGCCTTTTATAAAAGAAACCCTTCTTTCTTCTTTTTTTAGCCATTGCCTGGATGATTTGCTCGAATGTGTTGTTTTTCTGTAGAACTAAGGCTTTTTCTAACAAACCTCCAATGTAGGTATTATTTGTCCAACCTCTTTCTGATTGTAGACATATGCACACTTACATCAATATTTGCAAGACTTTCCTGATCCTGTGATGGTCTAGAGGTCTAGAGTGCTTGAAGACTTCATTTCAGATCAGATGCTCAGCTCTTAAACAGTTGGTTCCAGGCAAATGGACAATACACACCATGTGTAGACGATTCTCTGACACAGTAATGATCTTTTTATATCTCTTGCCAGGCTCTTCAGCATCCACATCCTTTTTGCTAAAGACCTTTTGAATTTCATTCGGACCAATGAAATTCTTACTTTGCTAGTCCTCTGTTGCCAAAAAGAAAACACAGAAAATATCTGGTAATAGTTGCATCATTGATAAATGTTATTTATTTGAAGGTATCATAAATATAAGGGCTTTTTTCCCCCATAGAACCGGTTCGTATTTTGCTTATTTAAATGATGAAAATGACACAAAATGTTATTCAGTGTCATGTGTTCACCTTTATCAGTGGACACTGTTCATATAGGGTGAAACGTTATTTGCTCTTGTCTTTGCCTTTTGTCAGAAATGGAGGCAAAAACGAGCCTTTTTAAATAAAGCACAAGAAAACTACATTGTGATATGGACCATTTAAGAGAGACAGAACACAACAAACAGTTAATATTTTTTAGCAATTTGCAGGGACTTTTAACTCCATTATCTTAATTAACACTTGATATTGGGAGGCAGTGAGTAAGTGAGTACACACACACACACACACAGAGCAGTGGGCAGCCACACAGCCACAATGCATGGGGGGCAGTGCCTGGCTCAAGGGCAGTTCAACCATTGGTGTAGAGGGAGAGGAAGGTCCTCCCACATTTTTCCTGCCGGTTCAGGGAATGGAACCAACAACACTTGGTCATATCTTCTCTAACCTGCCCTGTTATGTATTTGTGAAATACTGTGGTATTAAACTTAATCAGTATTACCTTCCTCTAGTCTAAGACGGGAAAGAGAAGAACAGGTGATACGAGTTCTGGCTTTTTACAAAAAGCTTAACACGTAGCACAGTTCAGTAGTGTGCGGTGCAAACTGAAGGACAAGATTGCTCTCATTGTGTTTCCACTGTGCGTTTCCCCATAGACTAGTCTAGCTCTCCCTATGGCCCCACAGGACTCATCTTCAACCTGTTACAGAAGAAATAAAGAGAGGACAGAGACAGGGAGGGAAAAAAGATGGTTTTTTTGAATGTGCGGAAGATAGAAACACAATGAGTGGCTTGTAGAACCTCATTTTTGATTCTCCCTTCTACCTGGGAACACAAAAGACTAATCATGGCCATCACAAAGGCCGTGTTCCAGCAGGACGGCAAGCCACAGCACATAAAGAAGCGGCTCTGCCAAGAGAGCAGGCAGCATGGGCCCAGTCTGGCGGCTGGATTAGACCCGTCCTCAGCAGCCTCACGCAGAGAGCAGAGGCTCAAGAGATGCAGGATTGGGTGAATTCTGATTTTTCAAAGAATGGCGTGAAATGTAAATTGGAAAGGAGCAGCGCTGGACACTCATCATGACCTTTTCGTGTGTTGCGTAGTATCTAATGAGCCCAAGAAGATATACAGCAACATAACAAGAACATAAACATTACTTTAAACTTGAAAAATAGTTTTTTACTTTTGTCTGCGTTCATAGGTCACTTCAGACTGGCAGTATGGGGATATTTATTGCTAGATCGTCTGTACTGAATAACACTGGCCAAATTTTTTATATTACAAACATAGCATAATTAGTCCCATTTAATTTGATTTAGGGCCATGCACTGTTAACCCTATTTGTACTGCCTCCTGGTGGCTGGTACAGCTCTGTACGAAACACAGTTGTCATTTAAAAACGTCAGGATCCGTAATTAATCTACTGGATAAAACACCAAAACTTCAACCTTACTTGATTCTGTGAACTCCAGAGCACATGCCTACAAAATTTGATGATTCTATGTGTTTTCGTTCTTTAATAATCTGTAAAAATGTGTTTCTACGTAAACAAGGTGGCGCTATTGCAGGCGCGTCACAACCGGAACAATAAAATCGTTATGAGTATTATATGAGTGTTATAAAAAAATGTGTTTATATGAGGTGTTTTTGGTGAATCATGGCACAGCTGCTTCTTTTTGGTCTGTTTCAACTTTTTTAGATGACTGAAAAAGATAAATACTGTGGCAAATGTGCCTTATATCATGAAAAAGTTACGAATTATTGTGATATTAGTTATCTGCTGTATCGTCGACCCTCTAGGGCCTGTTCAGCAGGTTACAGGAAATCAGTAACTCGAATAACTCTTAAGCCCACAGTTCTTAACCAGCTTTAAACCAAATACATTCTTCATACCCACCTGATCCAAAAACAGATCTGATCTGTTATGTTTGCTAAAGCCCTGAGCATTGAAACATTTTAATTAATAAATCATCTCTCTAATAAAACTCCACTTTGTCTATTTAAAAAATTACAGTCTGTGAAAATCTCAGCTGTTTTTTAAATTGCGTAAACATTTCCTGGTGAATAAACTAAGAGGTTTATAGAACAAACCTTCCACAGCTTTTTTTTTTAAAGAATGTTGAGTTACGAATTTGTGCCTTTCCTCTGTAAAGTTGCAGTTTTTGGATCTGGGATTTTCTCACCATAGTGACAGAATGATGAATATAAGTAACGGAGAAAAAACAAAATTATTTATGTACATTAATAAACATGTCAGACGTCTTTTAATGCCTTCATATAGAAATAAGGAGATGGAGAGATGTGCTAATAAAAAGAAAATACTTTTCAATATCAAGAGAAGGAAAAACACTCTCTTACTCTGGCTTGTGTGTTTTCACAGAGGCTCTTTTTCCTCTTCTGGGCAATTCCCCTCAGAGTGTGTCCCTGGGACCCTCCCTCAAAAGGTGCCGCTAAAGCTTAGCTCTTTGGTAGCTCCTCATTAATTAGCTTGACTTCTTTGCATGGCTGCCATGAGAAAATCTGATGGGGTGGAGTGATAGCTCTCTCGTTCTCTCGCTCTCTCTCTCGCTCTCTCTCTCTCTCTCGCTCTCTCTCTCTCTCTCTCTCTCTCTCTCTCTCTCTCTCTCTCCCGCTTGCCTTCCCCTGTCTGATTCATCTCATCTTCATTTCCCCAGATCCTGTTTTTAAAGTTTTATTTAGGGTGTCATTTATTTAATAAGGGATTATTTATTTAGTGCATCAAATCATTCTGGAATGAATATTTATATATTTGGTGGGGGGTTTAAATATTTACATGCGCTCTCTCTCTCTCTCTCTCTCACTCTCTCACTCTCTCCCTCTCTCTCCCTCTCTCTCCCTTTCTCTCTCGCTCTCTCTCGCTCTCTCTCTCGCTCTCTCACTCTATGGCGCTCTCTCGCTCTCTTTCTCTCTCTCTCTCCCCCCTTCCTCTGGTGCCAAGCCACTGTAATGAGAGTTGTTGTTGGATATGCAGAGGAATAACAAGACTGGTTTCAAAGTAAATAATCCTTTGAATATATTTGAACCTAATTGTTTTGAATGCATTATGAGAGTCGGTGCTCTGATCTAAATGTAATTGAAAGTATAATGTTGTGGGGGGGCTGCTTGGCACCATGTACCATGTTGTTAAGAACGTGAGCCCACATGAATGGTTCCTATGGCGCCTGGTAGGTGGTACCATGAAACTTCCCGCTCCTGACCTGGCGTACTTCTTGATTCCTGCTTGACCAAAATCCATTAATCCTCAAAGAAGCTTAGCCACTAGCCTAATGCACTTTCGCCCCTTGTTTTACATGGATTTTGTTGTGTAATAGTAGATTACACATCGTCTCAGTCCCTTAATATAAACGGTGTGCTCTGGCTGCCCCGCCACTCATTATTTTCACATTCCCCTGGACCCGGTCGCCGTAAACACTCTCCAGCAGCGAAGGAAAACCACCAGTCCAGCGGGTTAGACACAACTCTAGCCGTGTGCATCAGTGCCCTGCGCAGCTAAAGGCTTATTACCGTCAGCTGCAGGTGCTAGGCAAGAAGAGCGGTGGCAGGCAGCGAGGCTGCTCATGCAGGGCTATGCCTCACCACCAGAACCTCCACTTCCTAATGAGGAGCTCCTAGCAGTAGCACAGGGCCAACAGCAGAGCCCTGATTTGTTCTGCATGCTAAATATGGCCTGTAATCTTTATTCCTCTGAGTAGCTTATTAAAAGTGAAAGGAAGATGAAATCCCCCAACGCCTGGGCCATTCCTTTTCCTCCTGTTTATTTGAGGCTCTTTTCCCTCTCTTAATATTGAGGTTATGGTAACCTTAGCGGGTGATAGATGCAGCGAGTGACTGCCGGTAATAATAGCCATGATGGATCCCCACCTGAACCCTGGAGATGTAATCTAGCAGGATGGGGAAGATAAAGTGGCAAGCGGTTGAAAGATACACATGCAGCGGCAGCACCCGTCCAGCGGCGCTGTTTATCATGGGCCAGATAGCACCGGGGTGTCCAAATTTATGACGGCTCTCCTTGTCTTTAATTTATCAACACTTAATTCAGCCGCGATCTCCCAAGTGAGTGCGTCTTTATTCGTAGCTTTAAGAATAATGCTCTTTTTCGGGGGGTAAATACAGCATCGGCAGTGTTTCGCAAGGTGTTTGTTTTTTATTTGTGGTTTGTTTGCTCCTTTCTACACTTAACGCCTCCAACATGTATTAAAGCTGTCATCAGATATGAAGCATAGTTTTCTTTGAAAGGTTCGAGTGGATACCTCCAATTACCCGCAGAGGTTTTGTCGCTTTCCTAAACACATTCGTCTCCAAATAAAGATCTTTGTGGTTATAATACAAAATCATCCAGCGCTACAGAAGCCATATATAATATTATTACAATATTTGAGAGCACATTTATAGCTCTTCAGCTTCACCTCTCCCAGGGCATGTTCCCTCCGGAATTTATTTAGTCATATCAAGCGTGAGTCATAGTGAGATGAGGAAGTGAACCTAAAACAAACCAATAAACACATTCAGTATTTACTGCCATTTCCTCTTAGACCTCTTACGCTATGTCGCCTTCATGCACCAGAAGTGTCATTCTATACATAGTGATTAATCACCAGGGACATCAATTCTAATTGTTACATTGTTCACATTTACATATAGGTCTAAGAGAGGAGCTGTGTAAATCTCTGGAAACTGCCCAGGTGGGCAATTTGGAAAAGGGGTTACATATTATACATATTGTGGCTGTCAGGCAAAAAACCTTGGATCTCCAAAAAGGAAACTTTCCGATACCAGCACAAAAACATCTTAACTTATAAAGGAGTTTAAGGTATAGAGAAAAAAAATAGATTCATTTCTTTTGTTCCATTCATCATGAAATTTTGACACAATGTAAATGTCAATAGTTATTTTTAAATTCTGTAAAATTGTAAAAAAGGCAAAAATGGAGTTATGAAGAGGAAATTGTGCAACAGTCACAAAATACTATGAAAAATATCATTTTTATTCATCATTTCACACTCTGCACAGCACTAAATTCAGTTGCATAGGACTCCGCTGTGTTTGTGATGAAATATGCAGGCATGCACTCAGTGTTTTTTATATATTCATGATATTCACAATATGCTCCGAAAAAGCACGGTGTGGTGTAATGTGATTTAATTCATCGCGATAATGAAAAATATTGCCATTGTGTCCAATTTAAAAGTAATTTAAATATTAACTGCATATTTTAGGCAACATCTAAAGTATCGACATGTACCTTTACATTCAATTACTTCTCGTGCAGCCGATTGGGAGAAACTTTGCCAACACTGTAAAGGTTTTCCTTAATGGTGTGGAGCTCTTTTGTCCATTTCGTGGCCATTGTTGGCAGAGTGTTCCTCTCCGAGTGTTCAGTCTCTGTCTGTTTTTCTTTAAAAAACCTAATTCAGTTCCTTGTGGCAAAAGGAAGAACTTCAGTATCCAATTCTTCCCTTGTCTTTGCTTCCCTACATGCTAGCATTAAAATCTTGCAGGTAAAAGTATATTTCAAGAGCAGACACAGGTTATTTTCTCGGAAGATAAATGTGTGCTTAACCATAGCTAACCATTAGCAACATTTGTACCAATTAGTTTCATTGCATTGGTAGGCAGAGGAAATCATCAGCCCACAATGCGCATTCACACCTAATGCACAGCGGTGTGCCACTGATAAGCACACTAATGATTCTCACACCGGCGTATAGCTGCTGCTTTCTCCCCCTGCTCACAAATCCACCGCCCCCTTTGCAGCAACAGCCCAGCGCAAGGTGCCACAGTCATTACTCCATTAGCAGGTAATTAATGACGCTCATTTGTGTAACTGTTATTAAGCCCTTTGAAAGATTGTTTGTGTTCAGATGAAATGAAACGCATCCCAGAAGCCATTCATTGTGGCGGGCCGAGATTAAAAGAGCAATAGCGCGCTTTGAAAAATGTTATTTTATCGAGGGTGATTTTTCACCGTAGCCTCTGGGGCGGCGCTGACAGGGAAACACTGCAGTCTTCCTTCATGTTGAGCTCCTTTTTTTAGTCCCGGGTACCTGGGGAGTACACTAAGTGTGATTGATTCATCCCATGACCAGTAAAAGGTGTCAGGCAGGTGAGAATGGATGCACGTGAGTATTGACAGGAAGGGATGGCCGCCTAGTTGTCCTGCTCTCTCTCTCATGCCACGTAAAAAGGTCTGGGAAAACGAGCGTGTCCTTTAGTGTAACCGGGTGTCAAAGGCAAGGTTGGGCCCATAGGTGTGCTCTTTGTTCATGCTGTCATCTTCATTGCAGCGAGCCATTATGAAGAGCTATTATCTGCGTATGGTGTTACATTGTATGTATGGAGATGGTATGGGGTGTCTTCATCTCAACTTTTGCAAAAGGTTTTTTTTTTTTTTTTTTTTTAAGACATGTTGTTCTCAGCAGGTCAGTTTTCCCTCCTGCTATTTATATCGCTCCTTTTCATTCCATTTACCCCGTGCCTGCGATAATCCAGCCTTTATGAGCTCCTATGTGATATTATCATTTCCCCTCACCCATGTGAATGGGAGTGAATAGGCTGCTTCTCTGATTTTCCTCAAGAGAGGATCATATTGGCTCTTTTCTTCTTTGTAGCCGCGCACTAAAGCAAGAGGGGGAATTTTCAATGGGCTTTCCTCCGTAATACAGCGCGGGAGAACCAGCAGGGATTGGGTGGAAGAATCAAAAGTAGTTTGTGAGCAAACATGGAGGCAGAGCTCCTAGTGACAATGCTACACACACACATTCACAGACGCACGCATGCATATATTCTGCCACTTGAGCATACAGCGACAGGAAAGGAGCATTTTTTTTTTTTTTTTTTTGGATTTATATCAAGCTTTGGTTATGCTTGCTTATGAAATATTTTATAAATAATATGAATATATTACAGGAGTAAGACACTGTTGTAAGTCACTCCGCATGCATTGACATAGCAACACAACGTTACGCCTTTATCTGGTTAGAACCCATGCTTCTTAAACTGTTGGTTGCCCACGTTTTCCTTTTTAATCAGGGAGTGTTTGGGATAGCCTGCAGCAGGGATCCCGATAAAAGGATTAGCGGAGCCTCGACTAGTTAAACCACGCTTAGACTGTGCCAAGAAGCTCAAAATATGAGAGGAAGATGGATTTGCAATGCGGTTTTAACTAGCACTCATTATGGGTGCGAAACAGAATGCAGAAGTTCGCACATTTCATGACTCATTTTGATGCTGATTGTACAGTAATTCTGAAGTGGAAACGGGGGAATTTTATAGACTAGTATAAACACTTACTGCTGTTAGGTATCCACTAACATCTGCTGCGTGTTGTCTTATCAGACATAAGGTGCCTGTGCTAATGAAATATCACAGACAAGATGTGCTGGGGTGATAAATCTGTAGATATGTGTTATGCAGCAGAGTGTCTAAGCATATTATTATTATTTTTATTATATTATTACTATTACTATTGTAGATTAAGCTGGAGAAGTAGTTTTCCCTTTGTTTACTATGCCTGTCTTCCCTATTCTCTGTGCTTCCATTGTTTTATTAATTTATTACTTGTTATGCACATCTTTAACCTCAAAATTTCAGCAGAGTCCCTCATTATGCATGTTTTCTTATTAGGCATATGTGAGAACATTTGCCATATTGTTGGAAACGCCAAATAAAGATCACAATTTAATTATGCATCGCCTCACCAACACAGGAACGAGCGAACAGATTTCTCTAGTTAGTCACAGATATTTCCTCCTGCACATTTTCGAAGGGATGCACATCTGAAATGTTTGAGGATAAAACTCAGCAGAGAAAAGGCCGCTGAAAGGTCTGTCATGCTTACGGACGTTAAAATGACTTCATTAAAGAGGCAAAGCAAAGCATGCTATCAGTGCAGACCCCTGCCTCTCTTCTGGCCAGTAGACCTCCGGCTGGATCGCACAGCCTCTCTGGGAGGAATTGCCTCTTTTGTCATCGCTGCTGGCATTAGCCTGAGATTTGCATATATTTCTGTGGGAAAGCATTAAAGGAATACAAAAAAATGACTAATGCACTATTGAAAGTCTCCCTTTCAAGATTAAAAGGAGCTCCATTAGAAATGTATGACTGCTCATGTAGTTTTTATTTCATTTTCTGTCACTGCTCTCCTTCCTTTTGTGAAAGCCTTTGATTATCCTCCAGGTTGGGAAGGGAAATCAGAAGAGAGGGGGGGAAGACACAGCCACCGAGGCTTTTGTGTGTACAGTGCAGATGTTGCTCGCAACCTTCATTACTGTTGTGTTTGTTTGTTTCTTTAATTCTATGTTTGTTCATTAAATAATTCCAATCTTTATTTCTCATTTGTGTAATATTGGTATTGGATATTGAACTTCATGATATTTAAAAAAAGAGCACTTTATACATGCAAATTTTGAATAAATTATTAAATTATTATAATATAAAGTATTTTTTTTACAAAAAACATTTTTTTTTAATTATGCCATATATTATACTAATTTAATAATTTATTGGAAATCTGCATGTATAAAGTGCTCTTTTTTTTAAGACTTTTAGCCTAAACATTTTTATTAATAACATTAATAACATTCTTATTTAGTTATACCTGTCAGGTACAATGTCCACATTATGGCCCTTCTCCTCCATACCTCCATTTTTGTCCTAAAATGATTAACATATGTTTTTTATGTAGTATTGAGAGCTGCATTACCCACACTACCAGCACTATGCCTGAATAAATAATAATAACCATAATTATCATTAATTATCATGTTAGGTAATACAGTTTCTGAATGTTTGCAGAAGATACCATTTTTAAAAAAATTACACAATAAAGATGTTGGACCTTGTGTAAGTGTGTTACATCATGTAGTTGAGCCATATATAACAGTAGTCCTGGTGGGCCATAGTCCAGCACAGGTTGCTGATTTCCCTGCTCTGACACACCTGATTTAAGTCTTTAGTTTCCTACCAGGTTTGGTAGGTGTGTTAAAACTTTGGTAGACCTTCCAGGTCCTCAGCTGGACCCAAGCCACTTAGTGGTTACATAGAGCACATGTGCGTCAGGCAGGTAGTCAGAATGCAGACTCACCCATCCCTGTTCTTCACGAAATCACAGGACAGTCAGCACAGTCCAACATCACACCAACACAAACACACACACACACCTGGAGCAGAGCATGCAGAGGCCCACTTCTCTAGGACCTTGCCCACAATGCTTATCACTCTGACCTGAATTTGTGGATGACGGACAATTTCTCAAGCAGCTGGGGATCAATCCAGACCCACTCCAAATGTGCCCACCTGCCACTTTTACATTAGGATGTCACGCTGTTCAAAGTGGGGCGTTTTTCACTTGTGTTTTTGATTACTGCACAGGCAGAGTTGTACTCCTCACGGGGCCCCAGGAGCCAAATGAAACCTCCCCCCCAAGTGCTATCTCTTCTCCCCAGGACTGTCTAATCTGCACCAGAGAGGTGGATGTGGACATGGGGGGGGGGCGTTGGGGCTGGAACATGTGTCTTCACATCTGACAGCAGCTGCTTGGCAATAACGACAAGCCAGAGATTCATGTATGAGCTACATGTTGTTTTCAGCCATTCACCATAGGCTTGCTTTTGGCATCCGTCCGCCGGTCAAAGCGGCCTTTCGCTGTTGCTTGTGGCTCAGTGCAAGTGAATGTTGTGTCCAAGACGGTTTGCCCTTGTGCCCAGTTCGGTAACTACCAGCAGTGCAGGTGGGGTTGTTGTACCGGCTGTTAGGTCTTGTAGCAGGGGCCTATGATTTTAACTGAACCCTCTGTGTCATTATGTACAATTACTGACATTATTCAGTCATTGATTGTTTTTATTATTTTGCACTGATGCCCATGAGAGCTCGAGTATGACAGTGACCCAGTATGTCTTTCTGACATAGCTGTGCTCTATGTATCCCCTCCTCCTTTGCCTTTCCTTATTCTTTTCTTTCGTTTAAAAACTTAACCCAGAATCCTTCCTTTCCCAGCAGGTGTCAGTGTAATATAATCAGGCGCACACACAACACTCGCTAAAACAGAACAGGGACACAAATCTCATGTGTTAAAACCACACACGCATGCACAGTGCTTTTCCTGTGCAGAGATATGGAGACTAGTGGCTGAAAGCACAGAGAGGCCATGAGAGATAGAGAGGTCAGGGCTCAACAGGTGCTGAGAGAGTGCTTGAATTGTGTTCCCAGAGCAGGTGTGGCATGAGCAGGGACTGGCTTTTGTGATGCACCTGCACATTTGTACTTTGTGGTCATACCTGAACAAAGACTGGATGTAAATACGAAATGCAAAAATAATAAAACTGCTTCCTCCGGAGTAGATTGACTTTGCTGCCCACCAGCCAGGCACCTTTGTCTTCAAAGTGTTTTTTTTTTTCTTTTTCCCCTGAAGCTGCTCACAGTAACAAAATCTCCAAAGCTGAAACTTTACAGGAAAAGGCAAAATGTTCTTCACTTTTAATGTAAGTTAATAGAACATTAGAACATTTTAAAACAAGTGATTATGAAGTGTTTCCAGTGGTCTGTTCATCATTAAAGTTTCATACAATGTAAAGGCAGCTGCTGATGTAGAAAATTAATAGCTGAAAACACAACAAATGGAGAAAAGGTGATTGTCATTTTGAACACACCACACCACACAGTGCACCACAACAAAATATGACCCCTGACAATTTGACATAGGTACCTCAGTGTTACTTGTAACGGTCTGGCATTACTGGGAGTACTGATGCCAAATTAGAAGAATACTATGAAAACTGACTTGAAGTAAGTAAATCATTCAGTTACACATGCAAAAGTGGCTCATAGGGAAAGAAGAGCATATTATATTTTTACCATCACTACAGTAAAGTCAAGTGAGAGCCTTGTTCTTCAAGAGTCTGAGGTCTCATTTCATTTCAAGTCGGCATTCGAGCAGTAGAAAAGATCCTTCACATATTAACATGTCCTCTGCAGCCGTTTACCTAAGCCAGATTCATAAGAGAGGGAATGACGGCAGGCTAGGTCATTCATGTCTTCTCCTACTGTGTCTGTCCCTCCATTTAACACATGCCACAAAGTCAAAGGACGGGCCTCGACTTGCCACATATGCTCGCCAAACTGTTGCCTCCTCTTTAGGACCAGAACATAATAATCCAGATTAGCCTGGATAATTATGTTGTCGGGGGCTATTAATTCTGTCAGGTGAGGGGAGCACTGGGGGGAAATAAATAATCTAAGCATGTCTTCTGACATTGGGTCGTAAAAAATGGGCATTCTTCCAAAGGCTGGTTTCAACTCTTTCTAATTGGCCTCATTGTAGATGAAAAATTAAATGGCCGGACTGGCTATTAATGCTGATGGTTATGGATGGGATGCCGTTGTACTTAATACAGCCGCTCGCTTGTCCCTTTTATTTCCTCTACCATGCTCTGTCCTCCCGTGATGAATGTGCCGGCGAAGGGAAACCGTAGACACACAATGGGGTTTCAGCCTACTGGCAGAGGTCCAGCTTTGAGGGAGTCAGAATGTTAGGGTAATTGCTAGCGTTTGCAGACACTGCCCTGTTGCGCTGGTCTGAAAGTGCCGTTCAGCTTCCCTCTTGTTCTTTAGGGTTAGCTTTCGGGCCAGAGAAGTTGCTAGTGGGGGGCAGTTGTGGCCTAATGGTTAGTGAGCTGAGTTTGTGACCGAAGGATCGCTGGTTTGAATCCTGGAACCAGCCATTGTGCTAAAGCAAGGCTCGTCAGACGTCCTATGGACAGGGCCTAATTGCTGCCCACTGTTTGGGGTGTGTGTCCATTGCTTCGGGTGTGTAAAATGCAGAAATTACATTTCACTACATGTTGTACTTGTTCATATTATAAATGCATAAATTTTGTATGTATATTACGTGAATGTCTCAAAGTGCAACATCTGAAGGTTTGTAGCCTTGCTAACCTGCTTGGCTAGTGTTGCACATGGACCAATCATTGGAGAACAGTCTGCCTGAAGGCCTATGTACCCTCAAGCATCAACAACACAGCCTTCTTTAGTAGGCTCTGAGAAGCTGACTCTCAAAGATGAAGCCCAATAGTAGAATTAACAGCCACGACTGGACAGCTTTCCTACGTTTACGCTTTATGTGTAATGTCCAATTAAGAGAGGGGTGAACTGAAGGGCAGCTTTCTTTCATTATCCTTCTCAGTATATCAGTCCCTCACTACAAGAAAAAGAGAATCTGCAGAAGTAGGGACTCGCTATGGCTCCGACTGGACTGGAAGTCATATGGCAGTCTATGTGATGCCGTTGGCAGCCATTGGACGCAGGTCCTGCCAAAGCCCTAATGTACACTTGCTGCATTATTGATCACATACCTTGCTTTTGTCACAGGAAGTCTTATTATTAATATATAATTTTTAACGGAATGGCAAAAATTTTTTTGCTTTACTGAAGTTCTAAAGGGAATACGATCTCACCCGTTGCCATGGGAACAGAGGGGGATGAAGATGTTACTGCGTACGGTCGTTGCCAAGACTCGCTGACTTAGTCTCGTGTGAGTGTGTATGTGTGTGTGTGTGTGTGTGTGTGTGTGTGTGTGGGACTGCATATGAGAGAGATTAATAGTGTTGGTGTATGGACTCGTCATTCCACTCTTCATATACATGTAGGAGCTGTCTGCCTAAAGGTTAACGTTGCTCTTTTAAAACCTCTCTTGATATTTTAGCCGAAATACACTCTCAAGCACTCCAATTCCCTGTGTTCGAGTCCTGCCATGTTAAGAAAGGTCACTTCATCATTCTAACACACAGGTATTCCCTTTCCTTGGGTAGTGTTAAACTGCTGGTCATTTCACAGTCTATTAGCCGACTTTATCAACAGCAATCAACTAGTGACCCAGTCTTGTTCAGGGAACGAGAGGGAGGGATATGTCAATAAGTGAGACAATGACGCGGGCGGTTTATCGGGAGTGCCGGAGCCGGCGAGTGTTCTGCTGGTCTTTCTGTGGATTGAGAGGAGGCTAATTAGATTGAGAAGGAGGCGTGTTACGAGGTCCTCCACATGAAAGCCTTTCTGTTAGACTGGGGCTGCTGCGTCTGCACCCCAGGCACAGCTGATACTGCAAAGAGTGCTTTCATTCTGCTCTCATCACGCCCATTCTAATTGGCTGTCTGATTTCTTTTCTTTTCTTTTTTCTCTGCTTCACCACTTGCTCAGCCTTTACTTTAAATTGTGGGGATATTTTATTTTTATTTTTTTCCAGCCCCTAGCTGCTCCTTTCAAGGGTAAAATAAAGTGTCAGTGTAAATAATAAACAGGATGAGGATAATATAAGAATAAACAGGGTTGTATAGACTTTAAAAGGGATGTTTTGGTGTAACTGATGATCTAAGATGGATTATTGTTCTAATTGTAATTTAATTCTTATATATATATATATATATAATAGGTCATTCTTGAAGGTGGGTCAGAACTTTACTTTTTAATGCAATTTTCAGTGCATCCTGTTAAGAGCCACGTGGGGCAGGCAGGGTGGGTCACTTGTGGCAGTAAGGGTAATATTGTCTGTTTATTTCCTTAGCCAAAAGGAACTATCTATACACACACAGACACAGACACAGACACACAGCACACACACTTACTGAGACACAAAAACATGTCCAGGCATGTTAACTTGCCCAGACAACATTGCACATGAGCGGCCGGTGCACTGGAAGAATGCACTTATTAAGAGTAGCACCTGCAGGCAGAAGCATTCTGCCCACACAAACCAAAAGACAAAGTAGGCAGCGGAGAGGCCGAGTGGGCTTTGCAGGGAGCTCTAATGTGCTGCTTTTATTCATCCGAGTCAGCCGTCCACTGCACTCACGCCGCGAGGGACAGTGAAGGATTCCGACCACTCAGCCTCATTACAGAGGCCCGTTAATATTTAACACACCCAAATTGAGAAATAATGAGGTAATTGATGGCATCAAAAATGGAAGTGCTTGAACTTTATTGTATTATTTCAATATTTGTAATAGTGTAGCAATTATGCACAAGAAATGCACCAAAATGGTACAGTGTTCAGTAAGTAGAAGCATAAGTTTGTTTGTCTTGTATCTAGTTTGTTTTTCTATAGTCGATTCTGGATGGATGGATGGATGGATGAATGGATGGATGGATGGATGGATGGATGGATGGATGGATGGATGGATGAATGGATGAATGGATGAATGGATGGATGGATGGATGGATGGATGGATGGATGAATGGATGGATGGATGGATGCATGGACACATGGATGATAAGCTCAGTTGTCTTGTATCTACTTTGTTTTTTTTATAGTTGTTGATGAAAGGATGGATAGGCAAATGAATGAATGGATGGATGGATGGATGGATGGATGGATGGATGGATGGATGGATGATAAGATTGTCTTGTATCCAGTTTATATTATAGCCTATAGTTGTTTCTGTATAAATGGATGAATGGATGGACTAACTGATTGATAGGTTGAGGAATGGGTGGATGGACTGATTGATTGAGGGTTTGATGAGTGGATGGATTGACAGACAGGCAGACATACAGATGCAACACACACTGGTGGTCTAGACCTAAACCTAAAGCACATCAGAAAGTATTTGATGTTTTATTCATTTGTTTCCAATTGATACACCAACATGTTACGTGTTGAACAATAAACTGCAATTATTATTCATTTCTTACTAGGTTTTGTGTAAATTTCATTCTCAGGGTTTAACAACTTTCTTAGTGATTATAGAATCATCTCCAGCTCCGTTCATCATTCCATCATTTCCTAATTTCACCTGAACTCCTCGTAAACTTCAGAAGTAAAAGAGTCATTTTATACATGTATGTTCAGCAAATTTGTTTTGTTACAGAACATTTAACAGCAGTGTACACAATAGAAAAACAGAAGACAGATTTGACAGAATTTGCATAATTTGCATTTATATGAATATATGATTTTCTCCTATAGGTTGTGTTACTGTAGTGTGTTACGTCTGAAGTTGTAGAGTGTGTGCCCTCCTATAGATTGTGTTACTGTCGTGTGTTACATCTGAAGTTGAAGAGAGTGTGCCCTCCTATAGATTGTGTTACTGTAGTGTGTTACGTCTGATGTTGTAGGGTGTGTGCCTTCCTATAGATTGTGTTACTGTAGTGTGTTACGTCTGATGTTGTAGAGTGTGTTCCCTCCTATAGATTGTGTTACTGTAGTGTGTTACGTCTGAAGTTGTAGAGTGTGTGCCCTCCTATAGATTGTGTTACTGTAGTGTGTTACATCTGATGTTGTAGGGTGTGTGCCCTCCTATAGATTGTGTTACTGTAGTGTGTTACGTCTGATGTTGTAGAGAGTGTG
>JBBPDA010000126.1:8915313-8926494 GCA_037974385.1 Arnoldichthys spilopterus | reverse complement strand
TCTCTCTCTCTCTCTCTCTCTCTCTCTCTCTCTCTCTCTCTCTCTCTCTCTCTCTCTCTGTCTCTCTCTCTCTCTCATCTGATGTTCATTATATCATCATCTGGCAACCATATCCATTCCTGGCAATAGAGAGCGAGGGAGAGAGAGAGAGAAAGAGAGAGATATAGAGAGAGAGCAGATGCTCCATCCATGAAATGACAGCCATTAACTAATCAACTGCAGTTTATGTAATTGTTGAACATCTTTTGAAGCAAATCATGTACATGGATTATTAACTGAATAAAAGCAAACCTCTCGCTCTCTCTCCCTCCTCTCTCTGGTTGTCTCTCTGTCGCTGCCTCTCTTTCCCTTGTGCATGAGTGTTGCTCTGCAATCATCCATCTGCAAATTATTGGAGTCATCCTTCACCAGAGTACTGATAGCTTCAGTGAGTTTATGAGATCTCTCTGTTAGCCCTCATGAGGCGCTGTGCTTTTGTGCTTTTTTTTTTTTTTTTTTGGTGGCAAGCTTATGTTTTTAGCAAAGCACATCTCTTGTGTATGTGATTTTATAAGTGAGCCCCATTTCACCATTGCACTGAAAAGAAGCTGGTTGAATAGAGTAGTTAATGCATAGTCCTATTAATCTATTATTTATTTATTTGTTTGTTTGTTTTTAATTTTGTTATATTTTTATTTATTTGTATTTTATTTATCTTTAATTGTATTTTTTTAAATGTTTATTTATTTGTTTATTTAATTGGGGGTTCAGTATGGGTCTTTTCTTGTTCGCCAGTAGAAAACTGAAATCTGTTTATTTTGCCCTCTGCAAACACATTCTAACAGAGAATCCAGAAAAACGGAGCACATCGGAGCCTGTGCAGGCGAGGCGCCTCCTCGTTAGTTGCATTTCGAGCTGTGTAACGCTAATGCTGGTTAATTAGTAGTACTTCCACGCTCGCCGGTAGGTTCTGATAGAGCAGAGACGCCGGCGCTGGATGGATATAAGCACTGAAATGGGAGTTTTTCTTTGGGAACTTCTCGGACTATCTGATGTCAGAAGATGTTAGATCAGTTCCTGCTTAAAGCCTTTAGTGGTCATCAGGGAGGATTAGCTGGAGCCGTGCAAAGTGCTGCGATTCCCCAAACGCGACGCAGCCCAACTAGCTTGCTCTGTCAGCTCCGGGACCAGAATACAGACATGTTCCACTGCGTGCCACGAGTCTACCTGCAAGGCCGACCGCAGTTCAGACTCAAGAACCACATCAAGTCATACAGTGTTTACATTTGCATTTGGACACATGCAGAAACAGACACGCGCACCTCATCGGACTGTCTCGCGAGAGCCGGGCGGCCTCGGTTCATTTAAAGCTGCACACAGGGAACGGTGGATAATAACTGGGTCTTATGTTTTGCCATGAATCTTATTTATTGAGCATAAAGTGCTTTTTCAAACCACCAGTTTATGGCCTCCATTTAAGTCTCATATATTTTATGTGTAGCTGGCACCTGGTATTCCCCGTGGTGTCATTGAAAAAGAAGCACTTCAGGACAGTGCAGCGCAGTCACTGTGAGCATATCTGATGATGTAGTGCTTCTGTACTCAGCTCATTTCAAACTTAGGCCTGCAGGCCTCTTTAGGCGTCTGCTGCTGCTGCTGGCCTCTTGCTCTTACATGAGCGGTGCCTCGTTTTTAGTTGAACTCCCCTCGTTCTGCTCGAGCTGTTTTGCTGAGGTGTGGAGAGCATTTTGGAGAGGGGGCTGTGCTGACGTCAGTCACAGCCAGTCCAAGATGGCAGGGAAAGACACAGTGAGACTGATTCCCTGCTGTGGTTTCACACACACACTGTACAACAGTTTGGCAATGTCCTCACAAGAGTGGCACTGCATGCGTTTGTGTGTGGTGATGTTGGCATTGTTTTCTTCCCACAGAGCTGGAGAACTGAGAGGAGTACACTTCTTATCTTGCACTTGAAGAGACTGCGTATTTGGATAGAGAGCGTAAGAGAGGGACACAAATGTGTATTCACATAGAATTACACTTGTACCAGAGCCAGTCACACTACCATGGCAGTGTCAAAGTGGTGTCACTGCTATGTTGAGGTCCACCCCTCAAATTGTTTCTAGACGTGCCCTATTATATTAATAATAACTAATATTATTATTATTGTCTATAAATCTGCTCATGCTTCAGAAACATGACTGACAACACAAAGTACAACACAAAGTGGTTTTACTACTGTAATACCAGTGCATTTACTTTTTCACACCATGCACACTTTAAAAAAAAACACATGATTTTGCAAATTTTTCTATTACTACTACTACTACTACCACTACTACTACTACCAGTACTACTACTACTACTACCACTAATGCTACAACTACTACTACCATCACTACTACTACCAGTACTACTACTACTACTACTACTACTACTACTACCACTAATGCTACAACTACTACTACCACTACTACTACTACCAGTACTACTACCACTACTACTACTACTACTACCACTAATGCTACAACTACTATTACCACTACTACTACTACTACTACCACTAATGCTACAACTACTACTACCACTACTACTACTACTACTACCACTAATGCTACAACTACTACTACCGCTACTACTACTACCAGTACTACTACCACTACTACTACTACTACTACTACTACTACTACTACTACCACTACTGCTACCAGTACTACTACTACTACTACTACTACTACCATTACTACTACCACTACTACTACTACTACTACTACTACTACCACTACTACTACTACCATTACTACTACTACTAGTACTACTACTACTACTACTACTACTTCCACTACTACTACTACTACTGCCACTACTACTACCACTACTACTACTACTACCATTACTACTAACACTACTACTACTACTACTACTACTACTACTACCACTACTACTACTACTGCCACTACTACTACCACTACTACTACTTCCACTGCTACTGCTACTACTTCTTCTTCTACTACTACTACTATCACTACTATAACTACTACCACCACCACTACTACAACTATTACTGCTACTACTTCTTGTTCTACTACTACTTCTATCACTACTTCTACTACTACTACTGCTACTGCTACTATTTCTACTACTACTACTACTACTACTGCTACTACTTCTTCTTTTACTACTACTACTATCACTACTACTACAACTACCACTTCTACTACTACTACTACTACTACTACTACTACAACAACAACTACTACTACTACTGCTGCTTCTACTACTACTACTATCACTACTTCTACTAGTACTACTACTACTACTGCTACTACTACTAGTATCACTATTTCTACTATCACTACTACTATCACTACTTCTACTACTACAACTACTACTACTACTGCTGCTACTACTACTGCTATCACTATTTCTACTACTACTACAACTACTACTATCATCACTACTTCTACTACTACTACTTCTACTGCTATCACTATTTCTTCTTCTACTACTACTACTATTATCACTATTTCTACTACTACTACTATCACTACTTCTACTACTACTACTATCACTACTACTTCTACTTCTACTACTATTGCTACTACTACTACTGCTATCACAATTTCTACTACTACTACTACTACTACTGCTATCACAATTTCTACTACTACTACTACTACTACTGCTATCACTATTTCTTCTTCTACTACTACTACTACTATCACTACTTCTACTACTACTACTATCACTACTTTTACTAATACTACTACTATCATTACTTGTACTGCTATCGCCTTTTACTACTTCGACTACTACTAATACTACTACTACTACTACTGCTACCATTACTACTGCTGCTACTACTACTACTACTACTGCTACTACTGCTACTACTGGTACTACTACTGCTACTACTACTTGTCTTTTTTACAGGAAACTTCTACTTTGTACTTTTACTCACAGTTTATGCCAGTTCTACTAGCCAGTTTATGAGCTCTTTTTACCAGCACTATTGGCATGCTCTGTTTTTTCCCCTTCACTGTTTTTCTGACCACAGGACTGTTCTCTTCTCACTGCTCTAGACTGACAACATAGTGGCACAGAAGTGTGTAGTATTGTTTTGAGTGTATCAGGCACAGTGGTGGCGTTATGGTGGTTTTATCCACGTCAATGTGACAGCTACCGCAGCCTCCAGGGGGCTTCCCGAGTGAGGAGTTGAGGAGTCCTGGCTTTACTCTTCCTGCTGGACTCTACTCAACTCCTGGTACCACCCCTCTCCACTTTACACAGGTGGTTGTGACATGGGGCATGTTTCTTTCTTTCTTTTTTAACCCCAGCACTGATCCACTGACCTACTTCGCCTTAATCCCCCAATGTGACTTTAATAGACTATATGGGGTGAGGGGAGTCTAAGTGCAAGGGGAGGAGGATGTACAGGGGAGTGAGAAAGTGAAAGCGTGAGAGGGAGTGATGACAGGAGAGGGAGGGAGAGGTGGAATGAAGGGGTGGGGGGGTGGGGTGGGGGGGTGCATTATTTCCTGTTAGTGCTGCGTTTCGGGCAGCAAATGAATTTGATGCCGTTACGTAACCGTAATCATCATCCCCTATAATCACATCAGCGGCTTTGTGAGGCACCCAAAATAGAGGGATTGTGGAGTGGACACACAGGAGGGGAGGGCTAAACGGCAGGAGAGGTGACCAGGGACGATGACAGGCCTTACAGTACACCCTAGAGTCATAACACTAACACTGTTACCCCCTGTACTTCTTCAGGAACCCTGGCTAAAGCAACCCTTCACAAACTGTACTATGGAACATGACCTCTCAGCACCCCTTCTACCTTCCTACAGCCCTGTGTCCATGCTCTCGGAATTTAGATACAGGCTATAAGTAATTGCGCCCAAGTTGCTCCGCATCCGGGCACGTGTTAAGTGAAACACTGTATGCAATAAGGTTAAAAGACAGTGCCAGTGTAATCGCTTCCCTTCAGTCTTGTCTTTAGTGAAGTACACACTCGGTGGTTCAGGTTGAGTCTTGGAACAGTTATCACCTACAGAGAACACAGTGTATCAGTAGCAGGTGTTCAAGAGGCTCTTCCCCAACCAAAGCTGGATCACTCACTGGTCACTGTTAGATAATATGAGAGAGAGAGAGAGAGAGAGAGAGAGAGAGAGAGATTGGAGGGAGAGAAGGGAGAGAGACAGGCAGATGATGGGGGTAGAGAGATAGAGAGAATGATTGGTGTGAAAAGAGGCAGGCAAATGGGAGAGAGAGGGAAAGATTGTAAGGAGAGAGAGCGAGAGAGATTGGAGGGAGATAATCGAGAGAGAAAAAAGACTGGAGGGAGAGAGAGGGAAAGACAGAGATAGAAACACTAGAGAGAGAGAAAGAGAGAGAGAGATAGATGCTAACCCATGTCCCTTTTCCTTGTCTCACATCTCTAATGTGCCTCCTGTACCTACTGGAGAGGAGGCCTTGCTCCTTGCTTGCACTGATGCCATCCAGCCTCACGTGTAGCTCCTAGCTCCTCTGCGCTGGTGTATGTTTGCTTAAACACTCTATCGGCCTCTGCAACCTCTAACCTTGCTGCCTGCCTTCCAGCACACAGTAGTCAGAGAGGTGTGTTTGCTGAGGCTTCAGCAGTGCGGTGAGCTCGTAACCAGCCCGGGAAAAAGACACTTTACACCCCTCATTAGTCTCTGTTTGAATTAAGTTAGTGAGCCTTCAGTGCCAGGTACTGGCTCGAGCTGCCATGGCAGGAGGGGGAGAGAGAGAGAGAGAGAGAGAGAGAGAGAGAAGAAAGAAACACTGATGTATCGAGTTAGCTCATACTTAGCGGGAGAGCGAAGAGGGAAGCAGTGATGCGTGAAGTTGTATTATCAAATACAGATTTCCTGGCAAGCTCCAGAGACTCTTTCTGCTGCCGGCTCGCGCCAACTGGCAGTCTGCAATCTGGTGACTGAGACAGGCGCGAGGCTGATGGGCTGTCAGCTGGTCAGTCGAAACTCTGGGGAGAGAAGAAAGTCATTCCAGACGCCATCTTTCGGGCTCGCTCGCATATTCCCCAATGCTGAGTTATTGGCTTTCGAGAACGTTCTCTGGAAGTGCTGTTTTGTGTCACTGCGAGGAATTGCCTGTCTGTTTTATTCCTGAGTGCCATTGGGGTGCCCCTAAAGAAGCCCTTTCAAAAGCTCTCTGTTTTGTGTGCGCATCTCTCTCTCTTTTCCTTGCAGTAAAACAACAAACGCACACAAAACACTTTCCGTGTTCTGTCTCCAATGAACGCAGGGGGAAAGGAATGACAGCGTCATGGAAAACGCGAGCGGTTCCTGCGTGCTCGCAGGTAGAACCTGGCTTTCGCGCCGAGCGTCTCGCGCTTGTGACTCAGAGCAAAAAAAGCAGATGCGTGTTTGACAGGCCTAGAGAGTGAGAGAGAGAGAGAGAGAGAGAGAGAGAGAGAGAGGGAAAGCCAGTCTGTGCAGCTTTTATAGTCTGGTAAGGAAACACAACGGTTTGACAAATGCGCAAGGCCCGGGCACTCGCTTCGCATCCTCGCGCCGCCGTCTCCTGCTGTCCTTCGGCTGTTTATCGTTTTCGATAGGGCGAGGAGGGGGGGTCTGGGGGTGGGTATACGGCACGCGCCGCTTTCCCCTCGGGCAGAAAGCTGTCAGTGCCCTGGGGGACGCCGGGGCCCGCGCGCTAAGGCGCAGCAGCTGAGGCCCGGCCTGACAGGAACGGCTCCCTGCATCCAGGAGCGCGCGCGTTCACGCTGCCGCTCAGCCCAGACAGGGTTTGTTCCCTTCCTGCCACTTTACATCCACTGCCTCTCCCTTTAATTAGAATCACTTGTCATGTCTCGTATATCACCTGGGCCCGGCCGTGGCAGCTGTCAGCTACGGAAATGTGATAGTTATTCATTGCCTCTGTAAGGCACACAACAGCAAGGTCGCGGGACAGAATGCACCTTGAGATAACTGGGTGCGAAGTGTGTGAGAGTGGAAGAGCGTGTGTGTGTGTGTGCGTTTGTGTGAGCTACAGTGAGAGAGGGGTACAGCTTGGTGCACAGATACAGGTATGGACTGACATAGGAGGAAGATTTTAGGAGAAATCAATAATGCATATCTATATGGAAGCTTTGCATTTTGTTTATGTTATTGAGAACAAGGGTTCTTCGGTGCAGGCATGTCGAGAACAGTGAACACTCAAAGAACCGTCTGTCTGATTCAATGGTTCTTACTTATGATGGAAAACCTTGGTGCAGTGGTTAGAGCTGTCGCCTCACAGCAAGAAGGTCCTGTGTTCGATCCCTGGGTCAGCCTCATGTACCTCTCTGTGTGTGGAGTTTGCAAGCTCTCCGGTTGATCCGGTTTCCTCACACTGTTCAAAGGTTTGAGATTTAGGTCCACCTGTGTGAATGTCTTGCCCTGTGTTGCCCTGCGATGCGCCGTAGGTGAACTCTGCTTTGCGCCCATAGTCGCTCCCTTGAGCAAGGTACCGTCCCACTACACTGCTCCCTGGGCACTGTTGATAGCTGACACATGTGCACGTGGGATGGGTTTTAACCCAGTGCAGAGGTCAGATTTTGTTGTGGTGCTTAAGTGTGTTCACAATGACAAATAGTCACTTGCACGTCACTATATAGGCTGTAAAAAGACATTTGAGATTTACCCTGGGTTTACTGCTGATTAGGGCCGTTCTAACTAAAACAAGCTCATTTGGTGTTTGTTGAACATTCAAGTGGTGTGTTTTTACATGAACGGTGAAACAGTAAAGTTTACAGTGTATAGTGTATATTTTAATCCAAAGATTACATGGATGATGGTACAGCTAAATAGCCTCTTAACGAGCTCACTTTTAGTGTTGCTAACCATCATAGCAGTTCTCACTAAGAATGTAAGTTCTCAGACCCTCACTTCATCCCGAGCTCTTCCTTCTTCTGTCAGTTCATTCTCAGGTCTGTGCAAGGAGCATAACTGTAAAAGATCATTTCATTCATGGCACAGTGGATTCTGATGACTTGTGGCAATAATACAGAATTCAGTTGTGGTGAATCGGTCAAAGTTGTATATCTTTTTTTTATAACAGCTTTGAACATGGCCCAGCCAATCAGATGTTAGGATTGATCTATTAAATCTCAGTGAATTTATGCAAATACTCAGACTAGACCAGTTTCAACATTAGGCCTATATACAGTGAAGGGTTTGACAAGCATTTTCTATATTTCATACAGAAGTATGACCTGAAACATCATCAGATTTTCACACATATCCTAAACCTTGCTAAAGAGAACCCAATTAAACAGATATGACAAAAATAAAATTGACCATATATTTATTGAGGACTAATTGAAGAATAAATGCAATTTATCCGGTAACTGTTGTTTGTGTTGGTGTTTTTCCTAAATGAACTGCTCACCACGTTTTTTGCAAAACTTCTGTTGGGCTAAGGTCAAGACTTTGACTCGGTACTTGTCCCGGTTTCTCTTGAGATTCAGTTTATGGAACAATGTCCTGATATTTTCCTTTAGGTCTTGTTCCTGTAATTCATAATTCATTGTTTCATTAGTGATGACAGGCTGTCCTGGCCCAGATCCAGCAAAACAGGCTAAATAAGGCTATAATACTACCACCACCATGTTTCACAAATGGGATAATGTTTTTTATGCTGGAAGTCTTTCACTTTCTCACTTTCTCTTTACAAATTGAATTTTGTGGACTATTAAACACCTGTCTTGAATTTCCTCCATTTGTACAGTCTGTCTGACTGAATTGGAGAAGTCTAAACTGGATGACGGTTTTATAACCTTTTCCAGCCTGACGAGCATCAGCAATTCAAATGAACAAATTTCCTTTGTTTGTGCCACGATACACTACCACAAACATGTGTTTTGAAGATTTTAATAGATTTCTGTCACCCCCCTGATCGCGTTAACCACAAATCCTAGAGGTTCACACTTTTTCCACATATAGATATGTAACACTGAATCATTTTTCTCAATACACAAATTATCAAATATTACATTTTTATTTTTTAATTCAAAATGAATTAAATGATAAATAGAAGATGCTGTATATGTGTTATGGAACAGTAACAGCTTCACAGATCGTGCACACACAGCACTGTAAAATATTAATATTTGAAAAATAAAACCGGTGCAAAACTGTTAGCAGTTTAACTTGTCAGCAACATCATCTTAGTATGAACAGTGGGCATTATTTGCCTGGTATGTTAATCTACCACATCTATGTCATTGCATATTGCAATACCCAAATGCAAGCTAGCAGCTAATTTACACTGTTGTATGCTACAACATTTTGATTTCCCTATTCTGTTGTAGGCTTGGTGTGGAAGGACTTTGATGCTCGTTGTGTAAAAGAAAGGCCTGCTCACACTTTTGTTGCTTGTGAATGTACCAATTATATCAAAATTACTGTTTGAGAGTTGTACACATACTACTGTGCTTCCATAGAGCACCAGAGGAAAACCAGCTCTTCTGTAGTAAAGAGCCTTGTCGTAGTCACAGTTAACTGTTGAGTGATTTCTATTGAATGTGTGTTTCAGTCAGTCAGTGGGTTTTCTGTTCTTTTACTACACAGGCTGTTGTTGTAGTGTGTTGTAGAAATCACATGTACTCTTCAGATAGAGAATAAGTTGATGAAGTATTCCTATATTACTGCTGGAGTATTCCTTTATATGTACTGGAGTATTGCTCTATACCTGCTGAAGTATTACTCTATATGTGCTAGAGTAGTACTCTATATGTACTGTAGTGTATACCTGCTGGAGTATTACTCTATATGTACTGGGGTATTACTCTATACCTGCTGGAGTATTACTCTATATGTGCTGGAGTATTAGTCTATAACTGCTGTAGTATTACTCTATATGTACTGGAGTATTATTCTATACCTGCTGGATTATTACTCTATATGTGCTGAGTATTACTCTATATCTGCTGGAGTATTACTCTATATGTGCTGGAGTATTACTCTTTACATGCTGGAGTATTACTCTATACCTGCTGAATTATTATTCTATATGTGCTGGAGTATTACTCTATTCCTGCTGGAGTATTACTCTATATGTACTGGAGTCTATACCTGCTGGAGTATTACTCTATATGTGCTGGAGTATTACTCTATATGTACTGGAGTATTACTCTATACCTGCTGGAGTATTACTCTATATGAGCTGAGTATTACTCTATACATGCTGGAGTATTACTCTATATGTGTTGGAGTATTATTCTATATGTGCTGAGTATTACTCTATACGTGCTGGAGTATTACATTATATGTGTTGGAGTATTACTTTATACCTGCTGGAGTATTACTCTATACGTGCTTGAGTATTGCTCTATTCCTACAGGAGTATTTTTCTATATCTAAGTATTACTCTATACCTGCTGGAGTATTACTCTATACGTACTGGAGTATTACATTATATGTGTTGGAGTATTACTCTATACGGGCTGGAGTATTGCGTGTATGTATATTGCTATAAGTTGAAGACTGTTGCAGTTTTTATTGAGTTCTATTGCTTAATGCACCACTGCCTCAGACAGTGAGTACTCATAACATTTGTCTCTATTGAATGTGTAAACATTAGGTCTGTGAGCATCAAGTTTTCTCTTGCTTTTGATGCATGTGGGCACAGCTGATATGGGGCACTGTGCCAACATAACGTACTCATGATGATCTCTCCTCTCCATTGCTTATGCATACTTCACATTTCACATAGACTCTCAGCCTCTCTCTCTCTCTCTCTCTCTCTCTCTCACTCACACTCACACACACTCACACGCACGCTCACGCACATGCACATGCACACACACACACACACACACACACACACACGCACACACACACATGCAGCAGTGCTTTGCTGGGTCAGGTTGTTGTTAATTCTATTCTCTTATGTGCAGATCTGTCCATCTCTCTGTTGGGCACTGTGATTCCACCCAGCAGTTACATTACTCCTCCTCTCCTCTCCTCCATTCTTATCTCTCTTAAAGTAATTTATTTTTCTTTCTTGTCTTTCTTCTATATATCTCTCTGTCAATTTCTCTCTCAGTCTTTCTCATTCTCTCTCTCTCTCTCTCTCTCTCTCTCTCTCTCTCTCTCTCTCTCTCTCTCTCTCTCTCTATGTCTCTATCTCTCTCTTTCTTTCTCTCTCTCTCTCTTTGTCTCTCTCTCTCTCTCT
>JBBPDA010000126.1:8889231-8906169 GCA_037974385.1 Arnoldichthys spilopterus | reverse complement strand
CCCGGGCCGGGACTCGAACCTGAGACCTTCAGGTCTCAAAGGCAGTGTCCTAACCACTAGGCCACCACTGCCCACTGGTTATCCTCAATAACTAAATCACCAAGTATCATATTTTTGTGATTTACATTTACATTTACAGCAGCAAGTGCAACATACTTGGGTACATTTGTTTAATCTGGTTCTTTTTGTCTAATTTTAGACTTTGAGAACATTTTCTTTACATGATCAGATGTTTGCAGAAATATAGAACATTCTAAAGGCTCCATAAACCTTTAAGCACCATTGTATATAGAGCAAGAGTGAAAAAGTATTTAGCTTCATTATATTACATTCAGAGTATTTTTCCATCTTCTGTAAAACTATACAGGTTGTTGTTCTGACAGATTAACCTAAACCTAATCTTAACTTCATTCCACCCTTATAGTTAGATAGTTGCATCCGGAAAATGTAAAAAAACAAACACATGCACACACACATTCCCTATGTTCATGCATGAGTTAATCAAGCTGCAGGCCTGAGGAAGACACACAAGCACAACTCTGAACGCAGCAGTGCTCTCTTGTCTTCCTAACGTATGGTGGATATGGAGAGCGAAAGCATAGAGAAACAGATTAAGCTCTGTAGAGAGAAAAATGCTGCCTGGCAAGACATTAACAAGGGAAGAAAAAGCAGCTGTGACGTAGACGAGCAGACACAGGGATAAGGAGGTGCTGTGTATAGGTCCCGGACCTTTTTAGAAACCCAAACCCAAATGGCTCCCGCCAGCAGCTCGACTGAAAGAACTGTGGGACAAGCCAAAAGGTAGTGCTGCTGCTAGGTGCATCTCCTAACAAGCTGACTGTTCAAAGGCTTTTCAGTGCTCTGGAGAACATGAAAGGCAGTGTTTAAAAATTTAAAAGCCCGATCTGTTCCAGTGCTATAGAGCGGCAGAGGGAAGCAGATTTCCACGTCGCTGTAATTCCCCCGTCGCTTGCTTTGTAAATTAATTAAGATGTTTATGACAGCTGCTTGCACCTAATGGAATGCTTATAGACTTTTGTCATTAATAATTACTGCACACCAAGACTACTACTCTTATGCATTGCAGTAGTGGGGTGGGAGTGGCCTGTGACCGTGTCCTGTGCATAACCCTATGTGCCGCAGGTCACCAGCTTTTGGGAAGCGCCTGCGTATGCGGACCATTCGGATTGTGGTTAACGTTTGTGTACGCGCTACATATGTCAGTGTTTAACTACATCTTACTTCATTTACATAAAAGAGATTTACTGTTTAAAAGGGGAATTGCACAGAATTTTCTCCGTTTCCTGTGCCACTGAATGGTTAAGGTATAAGTAAATGCTCATTCAGAGTTGTGTGATGTGAAATCTGGAGAAATCAGTCAGTCAGAGGCGGAATTTACAACAATTTAACCATTATAATAAACTTAGAAGTTTTACAACAAATTATGCATATCATATTTTTAATCATTGGTGGAATTACGTTTAAAGGCTTAAATGTTCTTCATAGTTTCAAGGTCAGTTTGTGAACAGGTTACTTTAGTTCATTTACTTTAGTTCATTTTTTTTATCAGGACAGTGGTGGCCTTGTGGTTAGGACATTGCCTTTTGGACCTGAGGGTCGCAGGTTCAAGTCCCAGCCCAGGCACTTCTGATGTACCCTTGAGTAAGGTACCGTCCCGCTACACTGCTCCCTGGGCGCTGTTGATAGCTGCCTGCTGCTCCACGTGTGAACGCGTGATGGGTTAAATGCAGAGGTCACATTTCGTTGTGATGCTTGAGTGTGTTCACAATGACAATTTCACTTCATGTTCATTTTCACAGTGGAAATGCTCCTATGAAAGATAGAATAAACCCTAGTGATAAACAGAGCAATAGTACATAATGTTAGAATAAAAAGGCTGAAATTAGATTATTTTAGGTGTTTAATAATCGTTTTTTTTTCAAATAGTAATTGCATCACTGCTGTAATTTAAAATATGTTAATAGTGATAGTTTTACTACAGCTTAAAACTCCAATCATCTATAGCTATGGGATTTGCAAATATAAAAAAGTGAAAAAAGTGAACACACCACATCACACAAAGTGCACCACTTGGGGGGCAGTGCAGCTGCATGGTACTTTGCTCATGGGTAACTTAGTGGTATGTAGACCAGCAACTTTCCGATCACATGGGCAAGTCCCTAACCACTAGGCAACCACTGCCCCATCATATACAGTATGATCGTTTAGTACATTCAAAAATGCAGTGCAGTGAATAACCTAATTAGTCTAACCCATACCTAATTAGTACCCATTACACGATGTTACACATGTTTTGTTCCCGGCTTCTAAGTGTTATATTTCAACTGCCTATGTCTAAAGCCAATGTAAAAACAGCTCTATTCATCACTAACTTTGATTTTATGACCACAGTCCACAAAGGTTTTGCATTT
Source organism: Arnoldichthys spilopterus (assembly GCA_037974385.1). Lineage (NCBI taxonomy): Eukaryota > Metazoa > Chordata > Actinopteri > Characiformes > Lepidarchidae > Arnoldichthys > Arnoldichthys spilopterus. The sequence continues at coordinate 8,903,737 of JBBPDA010000126.1, read as the reverse complement.
ATAATGACAAAACAGTCCCAATCTTTTTCTGCACAGTCCCAGAACGTTCTAAAAAGTTCTAAAATATTCCAGAAGCTTCTAGAAAATGCTGGACAGTTCTCGCAGTCTACTTATTAAAAGTGAATGGAGAATGTTCTTGAAAACAAATACATTTCAAAATGTCATTGTCCTGAGCACAGAAGCAATGTTTTTGTGGAACAACTGCCATTTTCTACTGATTTTAGGCATGAGGGATTGGGAAAACACACTTTGTACCCAGGAACAAAATCAAGATAGAGCTCTGTTACAATAATGTCATAATAAGGTATCTGGTTTATATTAAGCTCATGTAAAGCTCCTGATCAGAATGAAGCCATCGCTGTATGGATGACCGTGATCAATGTGGCTGTATTTAAATGTGCAGAAAGAAGTGATGTGTGCAAAAAAAATATTATGAATCACATCTGTGAACCTTGTGGTTTTGCAGAGGTGGCAGGAATGTACTTGTTAAGGGTAATTTAAGGATTCAGGGTAAGTTGCAGAGACCCCTTTAGATCAGGCCATCGCTGAGCTACTGTGTCAATAATAAAAGCTTAACCAAATGACACACTAGGCCTACATTTGATCCCGGTGCTATGGAGAAAGCTGTTCATGCTGTTTTTTCTTTCTTTTATTATTTATATATGTTTTTTGTGTGACCCTGGTGCCAGTCATTCCTGACACAGATCTGATGCAGCACGCACAGGCCACTAATATGCTAGCTCATGTTCTCTTTGCTAACCCGTCCTTGCCAAGGGCATGTTATATTCTGCAGCCTTCCGGGCTCTTTTTAGTCACAAGCGAAAGAGGAAACGAGAGGAAGCCAGTCAGTGTATATTAGGTCCGTCACTCTCCTTTGTAAAACAGCACTCCTTCCTGTTCGCATGCTAAGTTCCTCGTTGTTTTCTTCTGTATTTTATTATTTTTTTGGGGGGTGGGGGTGGGGGTGGTGGGGGGTTAGAGACAGTTGAACTCTGGCTGACCCGTAGCCGCCCAGGGCAGCGAGGCAGCTGCTGCAACTTCCATTTTTATCGCTTCACAATACTTTAGTTTCATTCAGATAACACAGTGCAGGCAGCATGAATGAATCTAGTGTTGTATCTGGTGATAGATGTGGTCTCATATGACTCGGAGATGAGGCATTTGCTCTTGATTTAGACATCATAAAGTATGTCTTTCATTTGTGCATGTATGTAGTAGTGGTTGACCACCCTGATTTTGTCTTTCTCTCTGTTTTATGCACTTACACCTGTGAGAAACAGCAACATAAGCAACATGATTTGAGTACTTTTGGTGATGGGGCTTATTTTTAGAGCAGGGATTGAATTGCTCTGCTCATCAGCTAGAGTGAGGAGAAGGAAAGAGCTAGTCTCACAGGCAGCTCGTTCAGACGGAAAGGCCCAAAGGCTTGAGTTACTTCAGAGTCAATGGGACAGATGAATAAATAAACATCTTCACTCCACTAATTGTGTTACGCGTTATATCATGCTGCTTTTGTGTGCTTTTTATAGCGTGAGGGTCAGTGTAACATTTGTTTAGTTTTTAACTCAACATGTGATTTGATTGTGCACAACGTTGTGCATCAAGTCTTGTGTGTGCTTGAAAAATGGCATTGTATATGTATTATTTCTTGTTATTCACTGACCTCAGCAAAGTGAGAGACGATGGCCAGAGATATGCTTAGATAACACTACGTAACAGAGTTCCAATTTGATTTTGTTCCTGGGTACAAAGTGTGTTTTTCCCATTTTCTCATGACTAAAATCAATAGAAAACGGCTGTTGTTCCACAAAAACTTCGCTTCTGTGCTCAGGACAATGACATTTTCAGGTGTATCTGTTTTCAAGAACATTCTCCAATCACTTTAAATGCTAATTAGACTTCCAAAATTTTCTGGAACTGTGAGAACCATCCAGAAGTTTCTAGAATTGTCCAGAATTTTCTTTTAGAACTTTTTAGAACTTTCTGGCACTGTCCAGAAAACATAAAATGTCCCTATTTTGTCACTATAAATACAAAACTTTTACGGCCTGTGATCATAACATCAAAGTTTTAGACACAAGCAGTTAAAATATAACACTTATAAAAAATAAACAAAAATGGTAAAATTGTGAAATGAACCCTAGTCAGGTGACATGTTTAACACAGATTCTTACAGACACAGAGAAAATGCATATATTTATTATATCAAATATTAGTAAAACTGCAATTACTTCACTGTATTTCAAATGACTGTGTATCAATATGTCTTATATTTATTAGAACACACCTTTACATAAACTCTCCAGTCATCTTCAGACCTAAGAAGCTGGGGGATGCCATCCATTCATCGTTTGCTGAACACAAAGTGTTAATGGTTCTGAAGAAGGTGTTGGGCAGGTGGGACAGGCAGTAAGAGGGGGGCGTCCTTACTTATTTTTTCAGGAATTTTCGTGTCAAATGACTTTCAAAGTGAAATTAAAGTACACAGTCACTACAGAGAACACACTTTGACACATTTTAATGCACAAATACTGTTTATGTGCTAAATGAAACATATTTTGGGCCTTTTATCAAGACAAAAGTTTGCCTGTGTAAAGGTTTTGGGACATTTAATATTTTTTTAATGATCTTTTTTATGCTAATTTCAAACCAAAAACCGTAATTGTGCAAAAGAGTAGTTTTCTGAAAAACTCATATTCATATTTTTCTGTTTAGATGATTTTTACTTTAGAAATTATACATATACATGAAAAGTTGTTCAGACTTTTTTTTACTGTATGTAGGGCTGTCACTACAGATTGTATCACTACCTCCCGAGTGCTGCAACTATCTTAACCTGCCAGCGAGTTTGATCCCTGATGATGTCATAGCCATCCGTAGCCAGGAGTCCAAGAGAGCACAACTGGCTTTATACCCCTGGGTGGTAAGATGGGCCTCCCTTTGCTCTGTCACTCAGAATAATGCTAGCTAGCATGGACATCTGTTAATTGACATAAACGGATTGGCAGTTAGCTTCTCCTCCAGCTGTGTTGAGCTTATCAAGGACGTTGTGTTCACAGCAGTTTACATGACTTGCAGGCCTTCACCTTCCCCGTGTTGGTGGTATTTTGTGACTGTGTGTGACTAGGGCTTTACTAGCTAGTGGATGGAAGTGGACATTACTAACTTGGGAAGAAAATCTAGAAAAATCCCCATCAAAAAAGGTCTAACTCATAACAAATATACTCAGTACTGATCACTAACACATTTTACAAACAAGTTTAAACCTTTACAACTGAATGCAAATATATACACTTACCTTTTTAAACATATCAAATATTTTACAAAAAATTACTGATACATTTATTTTAAGCCGATTAATCAAGTTTTGTTGATTAATTGTGACAGCCCTAGAAACATGCTTGATCAGTTCAGCTCCACCTCTCTAGATCTTTTCTTGACATTGAGAACTGCAGGATGTTTTTACTTGATGCGCGTATCTGTGAGCTGAGAAAGAACGAGTGGCTCCACTGCTGAACCCCGCTCACTAATAGAAGTACCTTTGATCTTGACTGAGCGCAGCGAGAGTTTTGCCCAGCCTTCAGGTTTTAATTATGGAAAACATGAAAAATAGATGGTGTGCTAAGTGCCAGGCATGACTGCATGCTTACAGTTGTGTTGCAGCTAGTTGTTCCTTTCTGCTTCTGCCACTGCTTTACTGACAAACATACGGCACTCTTACAAATAAAGGGCAATGCCACGAAACTACCACTTTTGGTCCCTAAGAAAATCTTTCAGTGAACAATATTTTTTAAAGAGATATGTGAGTGTGGAGATTCTCTTTAAAATTTAGAGTGTCAACAAAATTTTAATGTTAAGATTTTTTCCCCTTATTTTCTAGCCAAGAACCATTTAAGAACCTTTATCATAATTTATGACAGAATTTTTGATGTTCTGATCCAGATGGTGAATTGGTTCTTAAAATTATTTCAATTATTGACTGAAATTTCACTCGTGAAGCACTTATTACTGGCAGAGTGTCACTGGGACACTTAACTTTATTGGCTGGTTCTTAGGATTGACCAGGTTGCACCATTACATTGAAGTGCATCTCCCAGTTGCACCCTTACACTAAAACCCATCCAGACCAGCACCTGTACCTTCAGTCTAGGCAGCTGTCCCCCCTGGGCAGTGCTAGCTCTTTTCCTAGGCATACACACTTTACTATACCCACATATCTGCACTCGCTAGCCCAGACAGAGTGTCCGACAGGGATTATGAAGGATGTTTAATTCATCTGTGCTCAACCTGCTTGCTTAACATTCTGTCTGCTCTGCCACACTGAGGTGTCTGAGAGAGAGAGAGAGAGCAAGAGAGAGAGAGAGAAGGAGGGGGTGAAAGAGAATTAGATGAAGTGCTAACAGTTCAAATGAGGTGCTGGTGTGAGGGCGAGCTGGAGATGGTGGTAGTCGTGCATTTTAAGATGTGGTCTGCTTTTGGAAAGCACCACGGCCCACTCCTGCTCTCAGGATGCTGTTAGATGTTACAGGTTTCATGCAAACAGTAGAGTGGAGATGAAAGAGTAGACGTCTAGTGGCTTCGCAGCAGTCCACAAGGCTGCGTTTAGATGTCGTAGCAAAGGCAGGTGCAGGCTTTCCTCTGCCACGTTTGCAGCTGTGACATTTTGAAATGAATAGAAAAGTGTGTAAGGGCCAGGAGGGGGAAAATCATGGGCGGAATTTCTCATCGTCTTCGTTATGAGTCATGAAGGCCACTCTGAGAATTTACGTCCAGTGTTCGGCAATAACCCAGTACTCATGCAGCACTGCCGAACATGTTCTGAGGAAGCGACTAAGACCACGTGGCGTATTATTGTGGTTTTGCTCAGTATAGTTTTGCTGACAAACATCACTGGCACTGTAGACCGCAAACGAGTGAACTCGAGAGGGGGCTAGTGGTAGACGTGTGTTCCCACTGCTGTTGAACAGTAGGCAAGCTTTCTGTGGCCACTGCTGAAATTTCCAAACACTAATATATAGTGAAGCCAATGACATTTACATGAATCTCTGGCAAACAAGTTAACAGGGCATCGTTACAACAAGCATCGGTGTGCAAAAAGCAATGATGTGGATGGTAAAATTCTTCTTCCGATGGCTGTTCAGAGGGGATTTTTCAGGATGTTTGCAAGGAACCGTGGCAGGATGCTTTCTTTATATACTGTCTACCACAACACTCAGCTTGATCTTTCTCTGGTGCTCTTAACAGAAGGCTCAGTGCTCTGGAGGAGAGAAAAGAGCAGCTCATGCTTGCGTATGCTAAACCAGATCAGCCGCGGCTTGAAAACTAGTCTCTTTTGCACCACACGACTGAAAAAATGAACGGTTTGCATAGAGTTGACTGCAAAAGTTTGCATACCCCCTGGCCAAATGACGTTTTTTGTGCAATTAAGTACAATTCCTCTCTCGGTTTCATCCATGGTTGGGTGCGGGAAGTCTAGAGAGAGTGACAGCCACATGAAAGTTTAATTTCAAAAATGCCTTAGTTGTAGGTTACATTGCTTTAATCTGCCTAAAACATACACATGCACACAGAAACACACATCCATACAAACACTTGACTGCAGTCTCCTGAAACTGCTGAAACATCCCACGTCCTCTTCCCAGTACAAGGCCAAGCTGAGCAGTATGATTTGCCCAAAGGGGAAAGACTTTAGTTTACAGAATAAACAGATAAATAAATGCATTGAGTTTTCCCCCCTTAAACCCACCACCCCACCCCACTCGCTCCCCACCACCCACCACCCCATGGAAGCAAATTTGGTTTCCTAACAAGGAATAAACATTCCTGAGTATTATGTAACCATTTCATAGAAAGTAATTACTGAAATTTGAGAGATAGAAAATAAAAACTGAATAAACCTACGTGTTCAGAAATGTGGCTGAACTAATATCCATACATAATGACCAAGATATGCGCAAGTGAGGGGTGGTCAGGTCTAGTTGAGGGTGGTCTTGGGCAGGCAGCGGACTTTATTTGTAGTGGGGCCAGACTGGGTTCAGGTTTCATGTGGAGCTCAGCATGGATCAGGAGCAGATTAGTGCAGGATGGGAACACGCGAGTGTGCCGGCCTGAGAGAGAGTACACTGGTCAGTAACTGTGTCGTGAGGCTAAACCTATTAATGTCCAGTGAACTCTGGCAACTGTATAAACTCATACATGCATATGTGCAGTTTTTACAGGCCCTTTACAACAACAGCAAGCTAACTGTGTGCAGTCTCCGGACCGTAAAGGTGCTGAAAAGGCTTTTTCGAGTTACAGGAGGCCCATATCATGGGAAGCCAAACTCTCAAAGAGTTTGATGCTGTATGTTAATATTGGTAAAATTTTGAAACATGCCAGTCCTCAGTCCAGAAAAATGGCCCATTTTGAATCCACTGTTTTTGTGACGTCACAAAAACCCAACACATTTACATATAACCACATATACCACTACACAATATTAAGGCTGTTGTTCAGACATGATTTCACATTGGATCGTTGATCAATTATCACTATGTGTGAACACCACAAAGATTAGTCGCTGACTCAAACCGGATATCAAGCCTGCCAAACATCTGGGCCATTTGCTGACAAGCTACAGCCAATGACAGCACAGGATACAAAATGATGGAGAGTTAAGCGACATATACAATATCTCAAAAAATATAACATGATGGAGATGCAAACCGAACAGAACCTTATGACTTACCTCCAACTCTCTCTGTCGAACAGACGATCCATACTGCCTGCGTGTGCTGATCATTTCCTTACCCACGTCCCTTTATTTTTCCTCTCGAACGTTTTTCAGGAACTTATGATTGCGCAAACATCACTTATTTATGTTGAACGTCCATTTTTGCCGTCATTTAGTGTGACTTTTGTTGTTTTGTAGACCAGTTGGACCAGTTGTTCTGGGGATGGTGTAGTTAGTGACCCCCTGTTGCCTTTCTGTTCACATTACACAACCTTAAGACGCCCAATCACAGTCAGACAGTTGTGAACAGTACAAGAATCTAATCACTTTTGCAATTGTGTAGTATGAATGTGTAGCCTAGCCTAGCCTAGCCTAGCCTTTTAATGCTGCAGTTCGGGGGCAAGGGGTTCAAATCCCACCACATCACATTTTGTTGTGGTGCTTGAGTGTGTTCACAATGACAAATAGTCACTTTCACTGTCACACCAAGAGTGTTTACACCAGTAAACCTAGACTTGGATTAAGAGTTGCTAGTCTACCAGAGCAGATGCTAATCCTTCACATGCAGAAGACTTTTCCCTTTTTTGTGTATAGTTAGTAGTACATTTGTTAATTTTGCTGGGACATGTAGCTTAGAACCACCATTCTATAGGTTTACTATGTGATTTATAGCTGTTTAAGGTTTTGAATATCCCAGCCAAGAAGCATTTTGGAATCGTTACTTATAAAAGTTTCTGACCAGCTGGTAAACTTGGCTGCAGAACAGCTCAACAATACAGGTTAGGGAGCAATAATATACTTGGTGTGTAAATGGAAGATCCTTTTTTACTTTTTACCAAATCCTGCCACATTTTCCATGATTCTCTATCAGACGTATGTGCATGAGGATATAGAGAAAATACAATGAAATTTTCCGACAGCTGTGGAACCTCTTGACTGCTTGTACCTACAGACCTTTTGCAACAAATCCACAATAACCTTGTGCAGTAGTAAATATGAATTATCCCTATTTTTCACTATCAACTGGCAACCCCATTCTCACATGGCTGCCTCTAACGACTCATGAGTCAGGGAGTGCACGCTTGCCGGTGCATTGAGGGACCGTTTCTCTGTAATCATCGTTTGTTTAAGCACTCGCCTGAATGGGTTTGTGTTGTGCAGCATCTTAGCCATAACAATAGCGCTTATCGGGCGGCTCTCCCTGCGGTACAATTAAAATTCCATCAGAGTCTCCAATCTGCCTGGCAGCCATGCCTGCTGTTTGTGTGCCCTTCCTGGGCCCACGTCAATCCCCGCAGCTGCCATGTATTATTCAGGAGCTGCCAGGCAGCGCTGGGGACTCACCTGGAGCCTCCCAGGCCCAATAAAGTAATGCAGTACTAAGGAAGATGCCACATAGAGGTGGCTTTCTGATTTATCTTCAGCCTAAAGAACCTATAGAAGAACAGTCCATCAAATACTGACCTGCTCTGACCGCCATGTCACCTTCCACCGGGGACCATGTCTTGCCTCATGTTTTCTTTCTCTTTTGCACCACTTGTGCCAAAAACTGAGCTTGGATTTTGTCTTGTTCTCCTTTTTTTGGTCCATCTTGACACTAAGATAGTGTAATTTCCATGTCCTCTAAAACTAATTTGGATGCAAATTTGCTATTTGCAGTGAACTCCGTGGCTGTGTGGTTTGGGGGGAACCTGTAGATCCAGCCGAGTTGGGTTGCTTTTAGTTAAAACCAATTAGAAATGACCAGAAATAACAGCGCCTGGAGATGAAGAAGTCATTTTTCTCTTTAACCTCCCCGGAGAGAGAGGGGCCTCTCCACGGAGTTACTTAAGTGTTTTAGAATATTAGTGGGGGCAGATGATGAGAATCGTTGTGCTTTTTTAATCATTGCATTTTTGCATTTGGAAGTTTATGAAAGTGTTATAAGGCTAAGTGTGTCAGTGTAGAATGTTGGAATGACTTTGTCAGAACAAAACTTGGGAAAAGATATGTCATTTGCTCCGATTTACAATTCATAGCTTTCATCTTTCATTTTCCAATCTTTCATGGCAACCTTAAAAACAGATATACATCACAATAGCGGTACATTAGAAGATTGTCCCATTTTTTGAGCATACTGTATATACCAATACCATTCCTGTACGTGCTTGGTGTGCTGTGTGATTGATTGAACTCGTCTGAAGTGTGTGTATGATGAGGTTGAACCGTACTGTAATCTGAATGGGCAGTGCAGTCTGGTGGTTGCTTTTTATACCACTAAATTACACCATGATCCTCACTCTGTAATCACGCTGACCTCAGAGTCTCACACACTCCATAAAACACTAATGATGGGCGTAACACCGCTGCATCATGTTCATTGCTCACCAGTAACCTATAACCACCCATACATTATGCGCACTAGTCCATGTAAATGTAACCTTTTATTAGACTGATATTGATTAGCGCTGTAGAAAGATGATGTATTGACCGAGGTTGCATTCACAAATAATCCAATTAATTGCACATGCTAAATTTAGACTAAATAAATGTTAACAAAAGTAAAGAAAAATGGCGTTCAGCGTAGTCTGGCCGTACCTGTGTTGATTCTCTCTCTTTTACCATCAGTTTTTCTTCCCTAGGAAGTGTGTGTTCCTGCATGGGCCTGTGTTTTATATGATCCTTTATGTGACTCATAAACCAAATTTATATGTTATTTGAGCTCATTACTTCACAGTTATATGTAATATATGGTATATTTATGTCGTTACAATAACCTACATTATGTTTGATTCAAAGCACAGAAAATGCCCATGGGCTTCTAGCATCTGTGCAAAAAAATGCATTGTTTCTGACCTGTAAAGCACTGCTGTGCCTAAGAAACCAAAATGTGTTGTATAATTCAGAACCTTTTATAAATGATTTATCAATGTCTATTTTAAACGGTAGGTACAGCAAAACTACACGTTTTTATTTGTTTATTTAAATATGCAAACTGTTGCAGGGTACTTATCTAAAAGTGGCGTCCATAGCTCATGTTTTAATGATTAGTGCCTGTATTTAAGTGTATTTTCATATCAGGCTCTGTAGGCTCCTCAGAGTTGGACAATTCAGCTTTGCTGAGAAGGTGGAACCTGGGAGACGAAACTCGACAGTCTTGCGAAATCTGGGAAATTATAGTCAGCCTGGTCATCTTGTTTTTCTTCAAGACCAATTCAACATATGAGCATTTTCTAAATTGGAAAAAACGCAATAAGTTTAAACACTATAAGTTGTTTGCTTTTGAGTTCTTTACATCAGCAGATGGTGCATTTATCTTGTAAACAGTATGTTTAACCACTGGGATGGATTCCTCCCTACTGTGTTCCTCCAGTATCAGAGAATGTACAGGCTGGTGATATGTCAACTCAAAAATAGTGGTAATACTGGTAGTGATTAGCAACATCCCTGAGTTTACCACGTTTTTACTGTGAAAGGGGTTTCACAGCAACTTTCTTATGGTAAATTTATGAGTTTATTGGCTGAATGCCAAGTACAAGCCACATGCCATTAACCTGTTCACTGTTTTCTTTTTTTCTCAGGGTCATAATGAACAAAGTCGTTTTAGAAACATTAGCAATGTAAAAAAAAAGATAAAAGAGTATAGGCTGTTAAAGACAATATCAGTGATTAAAAGGCCATTTTCTCCTAAATGAGGGTGAGATACACTGTAAAACCTAATGAGTTAAATAAAATCAAATGGTTAGTGGAACCGACTTAAAGCATTAAGTTTAATAACTTAATTTTTTATACATAATTTTTCATAAATAATTCCCCGAACTGAGTCTGAGCAATGCATGTGTTTAGTGTTGGATGTGCTTAAGTCATTAAGTGATTTGCTGTAACTTCATTTATTTTATTGATCATAAAATTACTGAGAATTTTGGAATAACTCATTAATTACTCATGAATAACACTAATTAAATGAACTAAACCAACTCTGACAGTTCAGCCTGCACAGTCCTACACTGAGCAGTCAGGAAAACGGTGTGTGGAGAAATTGACTTTATCCAGTACTGACTGAGACCAGTCAACTCACCAAAATGTAGGTAGCAGTAAGACGCCTGCAGGAGGGGTCATTTAAGGGAAGGTCAACACAAGAATGGTTCGTTAAACAAGGTGGAAAGACATGGCCAATATGCAAATTTATGATGGGAGGAGCCAGCTGAAAACTAAAAAAACAATGGAAAACTTTCACATATGACATGAAACTGACAAGTCAACATTCGTGGGGCAGTGGTGGTGTAATGGTTAGGCAGTTGCGCCTGTGATCTGAAGGTCACTGGTTCAAATCCCAGACCAGTACATGTACCACCGAGGTTCCTGTGAGCAAGGTCCCGAAGTACTGCTCCCTGGGCCCTGCCCACGTCAACCTCCCTCTGCTCCTACATTATTGGATTAAATGCAAAGGTTTTCATTTTGGTGCACTGTGTACTGCGGTGTGGTGTGTTCACAATGACTAATAATCAATCTCTTAATCAATCGCTATTTTAACAGATTTACGTTCAAAATGTGCCAAACGAATGGTTGCCTTCAAAATGACTGTTTACTGTGTCAACAAATTTTCCAGATTTTATTAATTTAAGTGACTCCAAATTTCTGCAGTGTTTAAATTATAAAATACACTTAATTTTTTTCACTAAGATGAGCAGCTTGAGGTGTTATAGTGTTAGTGGTTTGGCTTTACTGGGAAAAAAGAAAATAATCAAGATGGCAAAAATGGTTCTTTGCAAAACAGCAGAACCAGTTTTGGATTTTTGAAAAAAATATTTGAATTGAGTGGTTTTTAGTGGGTATTTTTAAAGAACCTTCCACTGAAAGATTCTTTATGGAACCTGAAGCGGTTCTGCTGTGGAAACACATATTCACATGGACCTCTGCCTCAGGCAGGCCCATCTTCCTCACAAGGCAGAAACAGCGTTGAGCTCTTGCCCACTCTACCCACTCCTCTACTTTCACTCAGATGTTACTTTCTTGTTGGTTCTGCACTGACTATGTCCTTGCACGGCCGAGAGAACCTCCATCCCCCTCGTCTCCCCAGACTGAGCAGTGAATGAGGATAAGTGAGGAGCAGCAGTCAATGAATCAAGCAGTCAGATCGGCAGCAGCCTGGAGGGGGAGAGAAAAAGGCATGCGTCGCCCTCACCCCCCTGCGGGATAGGCCTCGCATTAGGCACTTCTTCGTCTGTGTGTTTCTGCCACAGGTTAAATGGATCGCTCCCATTAGCTCGGTGAGGGGACAGCTCCATTACATGAAGGAGACTGTAACTTTGAATGTCACGGCGCGCTGAACCCCACAGCAGCACAGCCGCTCCCCCACAAGGGGAGGCAGCCTGACAATAACCATCCATGATCATCATCTGCTGTCAGCTTCTAAAGAAGCTGGAATTATAACGTACAGCCTGCCTGGCCGACCGCGGTGCTGCGAGACGAGCTTCTCCGCTGAAGGTGCCGGTCCACTCCCTCGCTCCTCAAACAGCTGAGTGCAAAACAGTGTGGTTGCTGCTTTGGGTGGGGCATAGTGGTCAGTGCTGTAGTGCTGAAATCGGTTGTGCAGTGTTTCTGCTGCTGATTAACCTTGCAAAGGAACATTCCAGCCTGTTTCAGCCTTTTGGTCTGCCTCGGCCAATTGTCATGGACATCAGAATTTTCGTCTTCGGTAATCGACTGTATTCTACAGAATTAGAAGATTAGATTAGAGATTAGCAATGGTGAGCCAGGATTAACCAAAGCTAGGCCTTTATTTCAGGCTATAGATATCAAAACACACCTAGAGGAAAAAGCAAATCTCTTCAATAATGCCAACTTCTGCTAGTGACTCTATGGGATTCTAGTAGTGTGTTACTACCTAGCATGAGCATCAGCTAAACTAAGCATTGCCATTGCAGAATAATCAAGCACATCTACAGCTTGTAAAAGATGTTCCATGTTTAATTTGAAGCTTGTAGCACACACACGCCCATATATATATTCTATGTAACATTTCTAGAACAACTCCTCAGGTAAAGAATCCTGGTGTGGAGCATCTGCTGTTTAGTTCCTGACAGACAACCATCATTAGGCTACTGCTTATATTTAAGGTCGGTGAGGAAGCTGGAGGAGATCTGAGGAAATCTTCCAGAAGGCCTAGAGTAATGTTTTCCCCCACAGATGTGGTGCCTAGTGACCTAGTGCTTAGGACGTTGGACCAGAAGGTCGTAGGTTCAAGTCCCGGCCCAGGCACTACTGAGATAGCCTTGAGCAAGGTACCGTCCCACTACGCTGCTGCTGTTGGTAGCTGCCTGCTGCTCCACGTGTGCACGTGTGATGGGTTAAATGTAGAGGTCGCATTTCATTGTGGTGCTTGAGTGTGTTCACAATGACAAACAGTCACTTTCACTTTCAGTTCAGTGTCCTAAGCATAAAAATAGCAATGTTCACTTAGCGATATCTACCTGGATACTAGAAATATGGATCATTTGGATTAGACATCTGTGGGAAATACTAAGAATGAAACTCTATTGAAACTCTTCTGTTAATGAAATGCAAGTAGTAAAGCAGCACTTTTTGAGTTTCAGTGCAAACATGTTTCTACTGAATGAAAATAAACAAGCTTTTTGTAGTTTCCAGAAACCATTTGGCCTTCACTGTGGGCCTAGAAGGCCCTGAGGGTTCCCCTCTGGAGATGAGACTGAAAAATGAAGAAGTATTTCTTTAAACTGCAAAAGCCTTAAAAATGTACTACAATCCTCGAGGTTCTGTATTAGTTTCATACCTAATAATGTATAGTAGTAACCTGAGGTTTCAGATGGTATATAGTAATAATAGCTAATTAATAAGCTTATTGTTTTTGATGTATAATTACTGATATTGCTGTGGTGTTATTATGCTGTTATCAACATCAAACAATTGTAGATGCAAGGACAAAAGGTCAGCTCACCACCCTCTCCTGCTCTCTGTCTGTGACTCAGACTGCTTTAACTGGACTGGAGTGTGTGTGATTAGCCTCATGTTAGAAACGGTAAATGCGAACTTCAAACAGCTAGTGACATGCCCAGCATAAGAAATATAGTGTTGGAAAAACCGTAGAGAACAGAGGCGAGAATATTTTTTCACTGAATTTTTCAGTCTGCAGCTCTGTATCGTCCACATATTGTATTGTCTGCTTTGCAGTGTTTTTTCTTCCCTCTTTTTTCCTAGACATAGACTATTCACTAAGCACTGTTTGAGGTAGTCACAGCTCACACTGGTGTGTTAGTCATCTATATGAGTAATAAGTGAAAAGACTACTTTAACACATTAAAAAAGGTGTTTCTGTATGTGAGGTATTACAGTGCTGGAGGTAAAAGATCAGAGATTAAACAAGTCTCATTGTACGACACCTGAGTGCGTTTCATACATCTTTTGCAACGGCTGATGCAAAAAGCAGAAATTATCATGAATAACTCTTTACCCTTGAGCTGACTTTCATGAGGCTCGCAATGAACCGTAACAAGCACATTTTTGTACCAGTGTTAATGTTCTCATAACTCTGAAACCAGCCATTCAGGTACATTTACCTCTCACACTGTTATTTCCATCACACCCTCCTTTCATTACAGCAGTTTTTTTTTTAAGTGATCGAGCATTCAGTGATGAGAGGAATGGGAAAAAAATGAAGGAAGGAGAAAAAAAGCAGAAAGAAAAAATACAAAAAAGGAAGGGAGAAAAGGGGGTAGATAAACAGACAGACAGACAGACAGACAGACAGACAGACAGACAGACAGACAGATAGATAGATAGATAGATAGATAGATA
>JBBPDA010000126.1:8863968-8869616 GCA_037974385.1 Arnoldichthys spilopterus | reverse complement strand
TTCTCTCTTTGTGTCTCCACCTCTGTCCTATCTCTGTCCTTCTTTCTCTTTCTCTTTTTCCTTCTCTCTCTCTCTCTCTCTCTCTCTCTCTCTCTCTCTCCCTCTCTCTCCCTTTCTCTCTCTCTCTCTCTTGTATTCTCTCTCTCTTATAGCCGCCTCTGTCCTCTTCCTCTCCCTTTCTCTATTTCATTCTCTCTCTCTCTCTCTCTCTCTCTCTCTCTCTCTCTCTCTCTATCTATCTCTATCTCTCTATCTCTCTATCTCTCTCCCTCCCCCTCTCCCCACATTATGTGCATTAATGTATTGGCTGTTGTCTTGGCCGACTCCACCTGTGTAGTTAGCACCATGGTAAGCCAGCCATGTTTCTGATTAAGTGGCAGCCTCCTTAATGATGTGGTGAGCTTGCTGCAAAGATCAAGATCATTCCTCACAACATGGTCATTACAGAGTTCACCTCAGTAATTTCTGCTCGCATAATTCACACAACTTTCACAGGGTTGCGGGGTGTCTCTGAAGGAAATTCTGTGTAATTAAAGATGCACTGCTTGTCAAAAGTAAGTTAATAATAATGTCGTATCACACAAAGGTCAGGTGAATTTATACACACGCGATAACACAATGTTCTGGTTGTTCTTCGTCTTATTGCAAGGTCGAAGTGAAACGCCTGTGACAGACGTTCTGTACACAATAGCCTGTGGTTCGATCTAGCGTTCGGTCTTTCGTTCCTGTAGCTGAGGTCGTGGTTTAATGTATTTTATTGTCAGTGAAGAGTTGTTTGTGTTGTTTCGTACTGGATTACTGAATCAAGGTCGACACACATACACAACACACCCAGCTACTTTATCCTTTAAGCCTTTGTTTTGCTTCCAAATAACCTTTTTACCTAATCTTCCAAAATAAAGTGACAGATGTAGAAACAGGTTGGCACATTTGCTTCAGTTATTGCATTCAATGTAGCACCAGAGAATTGAGGCGCGACATCTTAACATCACAGTTTTCTACAGCTAATTTTTCTTATTAGCTTCCACTGTGTTCACCATTTAGACTAATTTCAATATCGTGATCTTAAGAGAGATGCGTTCAGCTCCTCTCAGAGACCATTAGATCCTGTTCAATATTTTGAAAACATCGATATACAGCTTTATGTGTAAATTCATCATCAGGGAGGTAATAAGTCAAGACATCGGTGCTTTTAATAATCACGGTCTGAACCGAAGAGCGGAAAATCAAACGATCGCATTTAGCCAGTTTGCAGTAAATGTCATAACGTAAGCACACAAATTACTATCACATTTGTGTATTCAGTTATGATATACAGGTAAATTTAATCATTTTTTATCTTGGTTTTTACGCTATTGGAAAATGTAAACTGTAAAAGTATAAACATGTCAAAAAGCAAAATTGACAGGCTTTTAACAAAGTAAGAAAGTGTTTTCTTCAGTGTTGATGTTTCAGAGATCTGAAATTTTCCTAAACCTCATTTATTTTTCTGTAATTAACGTTAACACTTATTAAAGTCTCGCTTTATATTAAATCTCACTAATAACTGTGTAATTACACTATAATAAGGCCTGTAATAACAATGTACCTACTGGTGATGTCACTGTTACACATGGATTACAGTAGTGCAGCTTCTGTAATTACACATGTTTATTAACAGTTTATGCTCATGTAATGACATGTTATAACACAGGATACACTTGTGTAATTACACAACTAAAAACAGCAGCTCCTACATGTGTGTAATTAAGTTGGACTACTGCAATCCTGATGACAGCAACGGTAATTAAATAGTCATAACGTGCATTGCTAATGTGTAATCACACAGTTATGACAGACACTTATTACACTTATTACTTATTATGATAGACCTGTATTACTCAGTATCTGTTATTGAGTGTTTGGTAACTACTGAGTAATGTAAATTATGTAATTATGCAAGTAAGGATTTGAAGTATGAACACTCACATGTTCCCCAAGTTCATCTGTTGCCTTTAGCCCATGATGTGCATATTGAATTGCATGTGTGTCAGTAACGCCTTGGCTCAATGGCCTCCCCTGACCTTCCCCCGGCCGTCCCATTCGTGGCAGGTCTTGGCAAACTTAAAGGTGCTGTGAAAGACTAAAAGTGGGCCATGTACGGAGGCCGCAACACGACCTACCTGGCTCAGAGGTGTTTTTTTTTTTCGGGTGAAGCAAGAGAGAGAGTTGTGACAGGCTTTTCTCCTCGGTGGAGAACATTACTAATGTGTGCGGGGTGCGGGGGGAAGCGGGGCCGTGATGAATCGCTCCCACACACCCCTGGCATCCTCATAAGTCAACAGTAAAAGAGAGAGGCAGGTACCTGGGTACCTCCGACCAGCGACTCGGGAAGGAGGAAAATAAAGTGGGGGGCGGGCACGGTAACCCAGGGCCCAACAAAAGGGCCGAATCGGAGTGCGGAATAGCCTGAAGATCTCCCTCAATCTTCAGAGGAAAAGCAGTCCCTGCGGTGGGCTCTTGTTTTAATAGACAGGGAGTTTTAAAAAGAAAGTTATTTTCACTCCAAGACAATGGTGATTTTAATAAATGAGTGTAATATGGGCTAGGGGAGGTGGGAGGCCTCTATGGTCCGCTCCATGAAAAAAACCAAGAAAAAAACAGACCTGTGATTTAAAATAAATTAGCCTTAGAAGAGAAAGGCAAGTTGTGACAAGTTGTAGATTAGCATATTTTAAAGCACTTTTCACTGGATGGCGAAGAGAATCAAGCCCTTTGCTTCATTACTGCTCTTAACAAAATTATTTTATTTATGTATTTATACATTTTATTGATGTTTTGTTGTTGCAAAAGCTTATATACAGGTTGTTTACAGTGCACAGACTGTATCCATGTTCATATTGTAACCTTTTAATGGCCACACCAAGAAGAAGCATCTTTTTCTTTACATTTTTTATTCCTTTGGGCCAATAATAACAATAATTTTTATATATATATACATTACAGTACAGGCCTCTATCAAACGTTCAAGATTTCTCAATTTATCACTCTGAACACATAAACAATCCAATAAAATTCTTGGATTCTCTTAAAATGTCTCTGAGAAATCCATAGGACATCCTCAAATGTGTGTTGGTGCAACAGAACCACCTGCAACTAGCAGCCTTTGTCTAATGTCCAGTGAGGAAGCTCATTGAAAAGCTCCATTAATTAAAGACACAGTGAAATTCTGTGGATTTTTATACCATAACTGACCTAAACCAAGGTCGATGATGGAACACTCAGGTTGGCTTAAGTTCTCTGCATGTTTTAGTAAAATAATGGTACTCAAGAAATGCTTGACCAGCTAACTGACCAGAGCCCTAAAGGGTTGTTCTCATCAAGATGAGTTGCAGTTCACCTAAATATTGCTGTAATATTTTTTTTTTATATAAGCACATTTTTGTAATTATATAATACTTTATATTTAATTATTGTATAAATATTTTGTATATATATATAATATTAATGTTTAGATGAACTGTAATGAACTTTACATGAATGAGCTGTTGAGTGTTTACACCTGTAAATGAGTTTTGCTCTTTATTTTCTTATTTTCTTCACCTATTTTTCCTATTTTCTTATTCTCCTCTCCAGTGAGGTACCGATTTCACCTGCTTTCCTCCCTTCGATGTTGTTGTTCGGAGCCCAGGGTGTGCACATGTGTACGTAGGCCGTGAGTGTGTTTCTCTGACGTGGGGTCATCCATCACGTGCTCCAGGGGGTCTCCCTGGTATGCTCCTCAATAATGAACTTCATTCGTTAAGTTCTCCTCCTCAAAGGCCACGCTCCCCCGCTGCCCTTTTCAGCCGCCGATGCTGCTCTTAGCGCGAGCCACAGCGGCGCAGCGGAAAAACCCATAATCATGCTTTTCCCTGCCACAGTCGCGAGCGTGTGGCGCATGAAGGATAAGCACCACCATTACCAATCTCTCATGCCTAGTTATGGCCATAATTATCACACCCAAAGTCACCTGCCCTACTTCGTATAAGAGAGCAAGGCACCAGGCAGATCCCTAACAACCCCTCCCCACCCCTCCCTTACCTCTGTTCTGGGCTGCAGGGAGAGGGAGACTTGGGAGAAGGGCTGCAAGTGAGGGATCATTAGAATGGAGGGAGATGCTGTGCTTCCTCAGCCTTTCACACATGCTACTGTGTCTGCCGCCTTTTCTGTCTCCTCTCCACACCGTCTCTCTAGCGAGAGCCTGTGCTGGCGTCCTCGGCTGCGCCAAGACAGAATGAAAATTTCTCGTGTGTTGAGCTGCACTATATCAATTGCATCACTGTGGTTTTCTGTTCATTTACCAAAAAAGGGTCACGTGAAAGCAGCATTACACTGGAAAAGGTGATGCACTGAATTTACAGTTCAACACAACACAGTCTTACTGCTGGCAAAAAAAAGCTGCTGTTGACACAAAACCTTGTATTTTGTGTTTGTTTTGTTTGTTTATGTTTTATTTGTGCATGTATTCATTCATTCATTAATTCATTCATTCATTGCCCAAGCCACTTTTCCATTCTGGGTCTTGGGGAAGCCAGAGCCAACCCCAGCTGCCTGTGGGCATGGGCAGGGTTTAGGAGGTCGGCCCATTCCAGGGCAACCTAGAGACATTCACTAAGTCATTCCTTTATTCATGAATCCATTCATTCATTCATAAATTAATTAATGTATTTATTTATTCATTTATTTATTTGTTGTTTTGTTTGTTGGTGGGGTTGCTGGACAACGTCACCAGTCCATCCCAGGGCACAGACACACAGACAAACTCTCCTTAAAAAGCTGCTTATGTAAATGAGGTGCAAAAGTGTGAAGAACCTTTTCTTTAAGACACATCAAGTGTACAGTTACATTTTTTCCTCTGGAAAGCTATTGTCCAAGCTAAGAACCCTTTAAAACGGCTTCTTTTAAGAACGCACATTTCTGAATACAGTCAATTTAAAGCATCATTTGTTTTTAACACGTACATTACGTATGTAAATGCAGTAGTTTGTTGCATGACTCACCTTCCCTCTGTGCAATATCAGTCATACCTTGTGTGTTAATACACCTGGACGGTGTAGGCAGTGGAAGCAAGTGAGCTTCTCTCTTCCTCTTCCTCCCGCTGCCTTAATCTCATAAACATATTTGTTGGTCTCTTTTTCCCGTATCGGAAAACGTGAAACTGCCCAAAGACAAAGGAATTGGTTTGACATCGTCTACTCTATTAAAACTAACGGAGCGATGACAACAGCAGCAACAACAGCTCCCAAATAGCTGCTTGGGGCCATGTTGTGTTTTCAATTAGAGCGAGCACAAGAGGACTTTAATGCTTATCAAATTGTTTACTGCCAAATGTCTCCATATTATTAATACCTGGAAGGGTCCAAATTTAATTTGGGGTAATCGTGCTCTCTCGTGCAGGAGAGGATCTGAGACTGTTTAAGCAACACGTCGAACGGAGAGCTCTCGGACTCTCTTTTCCCTTTGTTCTCCTCACGTTCGATGAAAAACACGTTCGTTTGCCTTCCACGCCTAACGCCTGGCCACCAGACTAGACATTAAGGGAGGTTTGGATCTGTTTGAACCCTTTAAACCTCACTACACATCAGTCAGTGTGTTTTATTCTCCACGGTCTATAAAATTATCCTCAT
>JBBPDA010000126.1:8853968-8861468 GCA_037974385.1 Arnoldichthys spilopterus | reverse complement strand
AGCAGCTCTCGATATAAAGCTTGCAACAGACATTCAAGCAACATTCTTTACATTGCAAGCCAACACTAGAATGACTATGCTTGACTCCAGCCTGCTAAATATCTGGGCTACAGCCAATGAGAGCACAGAACAGTCACCTCAAACCATGATGGAGAGCATAGCTGCGTCATGGTGGACTCAGCAAACTGAACAGACTTTGATGACTTACCTCCAACTCTCTGTGTAGAACAGACAGTCCATACTGCCCATGTGTGCTGATCCATTCCTTCACCCACATCCCTTTTGTTTTTCCTTTTAGATGACTTTCTGGAAATGATGATCACACAAACAGCTCATGTTTTTGTTGGACGTCCTCCTGAGCTCCTGTTACACACAATGTTTGCATCATTTTTTGTCTGACTTTTGGTGACATAAAGGTGTTTTGTAGAGCAGATGAACCAGTTGTGCTGAGAGATGGTGTAGTTGGTGACGCCCCATCCCCGCTCTGTTCACACTGCACAATGGTCTGACTTGTGATCTAGAGTAACAAGTTTTGTAGTGTGAACATTGCAGTGATTCGACCACTTTCAGAATTGTGTAGTGTGAACAAGGCATAAAGGAGGAGGGGACAGTTCACTAGTTGAAAAATGAATGGTGACTGTATTTCATTTACATTATGGACATATGCGTATTAGCTGTAACAACCAGAAAAAAACATGCATTTTTAGGCCAGGTGCTTCAAACCATTTATGCAAATCTTGCCTGGTTTTACCAGTAATTTCAAACACGTTTGTGTATGTCTGGAAGTAACTAGCAGGGCGTTGCTAAGTCTGCAACCAATTGCACAGACTTTCCTATATGAAGTTTTTCTGAGTAGAATTGGAGCCTGTTAGCTTAGTGTACTGCCCAGCTTATGTATGAAAAACAGTAGGATGAATCAGTCCATAACACAGAAATGTAATGTAATGACATTGCTGTTTTACACTGTTCTTGCCATTAGAGACATCTGTACACACAAAACAGCAGTTGTGATGGTAAAAATATGAAGCGTGGCTAAGTGAGCGTGTTTATTTTGGGGGGCAGAGAGTGGGTAGGGGGTGCCCAGTATCATTACGCATCCATCAGTAAACTCAGCTTGTTGAAAGACATGCTTTCTCTTAAAGGGAAATGCAGCAACATGGCAGAGGCTTCACATTTCATGATTTGAACTGGCTGTGTTTGTCACCTTTAAAAACAGCACATTTCTATAGGCAGAGAGGGATGGATGAGACCAGGCTGGAAGCAGCTCTACTCATTAACACCAGCTCCTTCTTTGATTGTGGCAGCCCACTTCACTCTTCCACAGGGAGCGAGAGAGTGAGAGAGAGAGAGCTCTCCAGTAACCGAACATGAAGATGGAATGATCCACTAACAAAAGGAGAAATGCGTATCGTGGGTTTGGGACCAAAATCTCTCTTTTTATCATATTAAATACAATGTAATGTAAAGTACATGTTACATTAACCCCCGTTATAAGTTGAGAAGGTTTTGTGCTTGTCTGTGCAAAAGTTGCCATTTTGGAAATACAAGATTTTTTGTCTGACAGCAGTTATATGTTTTGTGTTTTCATTTGCATGGAGAATCTTACAGTGATGTATGCCTCACTCAGTCCAAAAAGGGCCCAATTTCTACATTTTTTCCCCTGGTTCCACTTTTGAGTTCATTTATTTTAGTCAAGGCTCTTCTCAGTTTTGGCTCCTAAGTGGTGGAATGAACTTCCCCTAACAGTTTTTACTATGCATTGTGTATATGGTAGAAATGACAATAAAAACCTACCACTACTACTACTACTGTGTTCAAATGATGATTTAAGACCCACCTCTTCACAGATAACTTAGGACCATAACTACAGAACTAACAAACTTACAACTTACTAAAAAAACTTCTCTATTTAAAGGATTAGCATCAGCTCAGGTGTAAACTTGGTCGACTAGCAGCTCCTAATCCAAGTGTAACAGGTTTTCTTTGTAAACTTAAAAACTCCCATGAGATATATAGATATAGATACAGATATAGAACCATTTACAGCTTTGTTGATCTTTTTGAACATGTCAAAAAAATACATGTTCATAAAACTTAACATAAAACTCTTACTGGCCTCACAGAAATAATACATGCAAAACAGGTGTCGTTCTGATTGTCTACATTTTTAGTGGAGAGAGCATGATTCATCTTGATACGTTAGCAGTTTTACATTCTACATCAAACTCTTGTACATGCTATGAGTCCTGTACTTGTATCTGACGAGACTGTGGCAGCGCATGTCCTGCTTAAACCAATACTAAGAAATGCTTGTGGTGTTTCTTGGAAAGGGTTTTTATTAACATGGGCTGCATTTGCATGCACGCACATACAGATACATGCAAACTGTGGCATTTCACTCTTACTTTCATCTATTACCCTCTTTGTCTTTGTCTCAGAGTCACAGGCGTAATTTTCTTTTTTTTTTACGGCATTACAGATAACCAACATTTAGTCTACGCTAAGGTTATCTTATTGTGATCTGTGGGCTATGGGAGACAAGGTTTTGTTTGTGTGTGTGTGTGTGTGTGTGTGTTTATGCATCTCTGTGTGTGTGTGTGTGTTGACTTTTTTAGCCTACACATACACACACAGCTATGTTGCTGTGCCAAGAGGCTACAGCATGCTGTTTTGTAAGCCTTTTCTCTCAGCAGCTCCTGTTTGAACCGTTGCTGCTGCGGCACCCTTATGTAGTCCTCTGCTGATCACAAGAACAGCAGCGCTACAGAGCTGCCAGTTGAACCCCAGCACTCATTTAAAGAGCACAGCGCCTCTGTGGTCAGCAAACACACAGCCTTTAACAATAAACTATTAATAATAAAGCTTCCAAAAAGAACCATTTTAATCCCCTAAAGAAGCGTTCAGTGGATGCGTCTTAAAGAGCCTTTGCTGTAAATGAGATCTCTGACTTTGGCCTGGGCCCTGTGGCAGTTAGCTCAGCCTCCAGTAGCTGTAATGACTCATTTACCCCAAATATACAAACTGTTGTTCTGTCTTTTACAGAACCTAAATTCTCAGCATGTTTACAGTGTCTAGAATTGATTAAATACTTGTGGAAACAGCTGTTGAGCTGTGCTGGTTTAACATGCTCAGTGTCACAATCAGTTTACCTATAAAAAGCAAACTGTAGTTCGGTGACCATTTAACACACTATCTGACCACAGCGTCAGGTTTTACACATAGAAAAAATGGCCTTAGTTGTCAGGAAAATCACTGTTTGCTCTCAGCTCTTCAGGTTAAACTAAGTGGCTGCACAGACCACAGCATTGCTCGGTAAAGTTAGTGTGAAATTTGAAGTTTCCTACTTTGTTACAATATTAATTTATATTAATTACTTTTGTGACCAAATTAAAGATGATAATCTATTAAAATCGTAACTTTTATTAAACTTTTCTGCTCGACATAGATTGAGTTTCAACTCACAACTACCTCTGCTGTTCATTATTATATCTGCTTTAGAGTTATGGTGTCCATAATGATTGGTATGTCTACAAAAATGTTGCTGTTATTATTATTATTATTATTATTATTATTATTATTATTATTATTATAATCCATTTTCTAAACCCCTTCTTCCGTTTCCGGGTCACGGGGAAGCTGGAGCCAATCCCAGCTGACTACGGGCCTAAGGCAGGGTTCACCCAGGACAGGAGCCCAACCCATCAAGGGGAACACATAGACAGACAACCACTCATACCTACAGGCAATTTAGAGCATCCAATCAACCTACTGCAGCCTTTGGACAGTGGGAGGAAAGCTTGCGAAATTTGCATCGAACGGAGTTCAGATCAAACCCAGGACCTTCTCACTGTGAGGCAAGAGCGATAACCACTGCACCACTGTGCCGCCCTATTATTATTTATTTATTTATTTTTACTATTATTATTATTATTATTATTATTATTATTATTATTATTATTATTATTATTATCATCATCATCTTTAATAGTAGTTTTTGTCCAGTATTTAATTAATGGCACATGCATAGGATGAGTCTATAGAACCTTTATATAGTGTAATGAGTCCTCACAGTGTGTAAAGCCTTAATACTGAAAAGGTATTCCTAGAACCATATTTCCAAGCCAAGTGCAATTTAGAAACCTCAATTTTTAAGGGTGTAAGCCTATCGGTGTGTCTTATGACACATACCCAACCAACAGTGCGGATGGACGGTTTCTGCTATGACGCCCCTCATTTGCTAATCAATGTGTTAATAACGTATTCTGTTTATCATGCAGTGCTGGATGATGGATTATTGTTGACATAGCATACTCTATTTTTTTTTTTGCTGCTACGAATTCCTCGTTTGAAAGATTGTGATCAGATGGTGTTATTGGCCCTCTGCTGCAGAGCATGCATTTGCATTGCTTTGCTTTGAAGCTGCAGGTACCAGCACAAATATAGAGGGGGCGGGGCGGCCTGGGAGAGGTTGGAGGTTGCATGCGTTGGCCGTTCCTGCATACATAATCAACAGCACATTGTTCCTTTATGCCAAGTTTTAAGTTTTACAGACATACTTTTCACAAACGGATTGTCAGCGTTGTCTAATAAAACGATCATTCATAAAAGAGCATGTTGCATTAGTTTACCCACATTATCGGCCTGATCTATCACTAGATCTACCAGAAAACAAGGTAGCACAGCATTGTTAACCAGTATTTTGCTTTCATGAACTGTAAAAAGTGACATTTTCATACTTGTATTGACTGTTGTTTAACATGTGTTGATACGGCTTATGTTGCTACTAGTTGCTGGACCTATACGACTGTTCTTTAGATGCCAGGCTGCTCATGCAGGGTGCGTGAACAGCACGGGCGCCTAAATGAAAAGTAAGATGTTCCACTGCGCTTGTGCAAAAGTGAGACAGGCTTACTGTTTATTTGTATCAGGATTATGCGATTATTGTTTAGTGTCCACATATGGAGCATTAGCTTGTCAGAAAAATTCTGCCATCTGGAGCAGACCATTCAGTTACCTCACAGGAGGATGGATTTCCACCTCTTACTGTTAGTCCTATAGAATTAACAATGTGCGTCACTGCAAAAGAGCTATTAGATATTTCTTAAAATATTTTTCCATTTAAAACGGATTGTCATTTGGTAATAGAAGATTCATCTGTGAATGTTTTTATAGGCAGTTAATACATAAACTAACTAGCAATGACGTGCCCTGTCTGCATATTACACATCTGTATTTACAGGGCGGGTCGTTTGTTGACTTACGTCATAAGAAACAGTATAAATACGTAACAGAGTTCTCTTTTAGTTTTGTTCCTGGGGACAAAGTGTGTATTTCCAATCCCTTATGCCTAAAATGTATAGATAGGTGTATAAATTGCTGTTGTTTCACAAAAACGTTGCTTCTGTGCTCAGGACAATTACTACAATTCTTCATTTGGCTGATGCTTTTATCCAAAGCGACTTCCAAGACGTGGAGCAGTACCTTGCTCAAGGGCACCTCAGTAGTGCCCGGGCCGGGACTTGAACCTGCAGCCTTCAGGTCCCAAGCGCAATGTCCTAACCACTAGACACCACTGCTGCTGGACTATGACTATATTTTGAAATGTATTTGTTTTCAAGAAAATTCTCCATTCACTTTAAATGCTAAGTAGACTTCCAGAATATTCTGGAACTGTGAGAACTGTCCAGAACGTTCTAGAATTGATCAGAATGTTAGAGTCTTTTAGAAACTTCTGGTACTGTACAGAAACCTACCTGTACCACTGTAAATACGAAACTTTTGTGGGCTGTGGTCATAAAATCAAAGTTTGTGATGAATAGAGACGTTTTTACATCAGATTAAGACATAAGCAGCTGAAATGTAACACTTACAAGCTGGAAACAAAAACATTGTTTCACAGCATAACAGTGTAACTGTGGTTTTAAGTTTACCATTGGACGCACCAGATAGAAAGGGTGTGTGTAGGAAGTGATGCCACTCCTCCTTTTCAGCGTGGATGGTTTATCATGAGTGGAGAATAATAATGCATCAATTAAAATGACAAATTGTATTAGGCGCATTCATTATTTTGATCGTAGCCGGCATGATGGACCAATCTGCTGATGCGTCTTTTGTTTACGTCGACGACAAATGAGAAGTAGCTTATTTATGGAAGCGCGTACTGGAGCTGGATGGAGGGTCAGAGCCGGCTTACTCTAAGAGCAGAATCAAGACGAGCCAACTGGTTAGGAGGCTGAGCAGATTATTGGAGAGGCTGAGAGGGAGGCAGAGGGTGGAGGGAGGGGGGGGGGTGAGTGAGTGAGGATTTCAGATGAAGTAATGGAGGGAGAGAAAATGAAAAGGTTGGCTAGATAGTGAAACTCATCAGACAGTTGTTGTGGAGTGGATAGGATCAGTGCACCCTCACGCCACCCCCACCCACCCCCTACGCTGCTATCTGCTAGAGCTCAGCTGCTGGGGCAAGCCAGAGTGAGCCCCACTGCCAGCAGGCAGGAGAGGAGCAGGGGAGAGAGGAACCAGCCTGCTGGAGGGAGGTCAGAAGAGCAGCCAGCATCTCTCTCTCTCTCTCTCTCGCTCTCTCTCTCTCCCTCCCTCCCCTCTGTCTGTCTCTCTCTCTCTCTTTCTCGCTCTCACACACACACACACACACACACACACACACACACACACACAAACACACACACTGGAAACATCTGGAGTTACATCCAGCCTCATCTGCCCCCTCATTAATATCAGCAGGACCAGAGAGAGAGAGGGAGAGAGAAAGAGACTGGTGCCATAGAGCTGAAAACAGGAGAGAAATACGCCTCACCTGCATCTCCTTTTCTCTGACGTTTATCCTTTCTCCTCTCTCATCTGTTCTTTATTGTTTTACTCCTCTGTTCTTTTTTCTTTATTTTGCGTTGTTTTCTCATCCACTGTGACACTTTGCATGAGGAATAAATGCTCACGTGTTTTGCTGGACCGTTACTATTGTGGCTTTATTTTCTTTCTCTCTCCCTCCTTTTTTTCCCTTCATCTCTATTCCTCTGTCTACCCCTCCCTTTCCCTCCATCTCTCTCCCCCACTCTCTCTCTCTGTCTACCTCTCTATCTCTCTCTCCTGTCACCCTCATCTCCCTCTCTCTTTCTCTCTTCCCCTTCTCTTTCTCTCCCCCGTCTGACCTGACGCTCTCTCTCTTTCTCCTGTCACCCTCATCTCCCTCTCCCTTTCTCTCTTCCCCCTTCTCTTTCTCTCCCCAGTCTGACCTGACTCTTTCTCTCTCTCTTTCTCTCTCTCTCTCTCTCTCTCTCTCATCTCTCCCTCTATCTCACTCATCTCCCCCCCTTCTCTTTTTCTTTCTCTCCCCGTCTGACTCTCTCTCTCACACACCTGAGATAAGGAAAAGCAGACAACACACAAACACACACACACACACACACACACATACTTGTAAAAGTGTATTGTGGGGACTACATGCTGGATTGTACAATGTGGGGACGCACCTTTCTAAAGGCTTTA
>JBBPDA010000126.1:8830248-8842345 GCA_037974385.1 Arnoldichthys spilopterus | reverse complement strand
CTCTCTCTCTCTCTCTCTCTCTCTCTCTCTCTCTCTCTCTCTCTCTCTCTTTCTCTCTCTCTCTCTCTCTTTCTCTCCGTATCTCTCTCTCTCTGTATCTCTCTTACTCTTCTCACACACACACACACGCACAGAAGGATAATGTTGAGTGCAACTGGCAATCACCCAGAGCCGCTCTGGAGTACTGGGCTTGTTTTGTTGTTGTTTTGAAGTTTTTTTGTTGTTGTTGTTGTTTTATTTTCCCTCCTTCTCTTTCCCTCTATCTCCCTCTGTCTGTTGTTCCCTTGGGCTCTTTCTTTCTGGATGAGAGCTCTCCCGATGCTGAGTACAGGTCCTTGTGTTCTCTCTTGCGCTCTCTTTCTCTTTCGCGCTCTCTCTCTCTCTCTCTCTCTCTCTCGCTCTCTCCATCTGAAGCAGTCCATCCTGAACAAGGGCTGTGTCAGCTCTGAAGCCGTCCCAAAGTCCGTTTCTTTTTTCCCCCTTCTGTTCTTTACATCATCCGCAGCTTTTTCCGTCCACACACACTCTGAAACCTCGAAAAACAAAATGATTCTAAACCGTCACATTCAGACACTTTACCATAAAGAAACTTTTCAGTGCTTTTTGTCACTAACCCCTAACTGTCGGCTGAGGTTCAGTCACTAGTATGAATTATTTATAACTACGTTTTGAGGAGATACCTGTGGACCCACGGATGAGCCTTTAGGGTTTAAGGGATTACAGGAACGCTCCATCTCTGTTAACAGTAAAAATTTTTCCTAACTCGTAAAAATGAACCTGAAAGACATTTACAGTGGAGGCGAATGGCCACAGATTCAGCAGATAGGTTGTATTAGGTTGTAGAATAGGTTAAAAATGTGTGTTTTTATATGCATATATATCATGGAGGCCTGTAGACTGAAGGACTGTGCATAAAACATATCTGTTGTTCTTGTTTTGACGCAACGTGCCGCTAAGCGCGGCAGCTCTCCTCTCATCTGGCTGTTTTTTTTTTCTTCCTGTTGTTGGTTTCATGGGAGCATGGTGCTGATGATGGCTGTGTTAATGCGCTGTGCGTGTGGAGCTCTGGGAGGCTGCTGAGACATCCTCAGAAGCGGCGTGCGCTCTCAATTACTACGAGAAACCCAAAAACAACACAGAGCGAATCTATAGCCTCGTCTACAGGCTTCAGACGGCAGCCCCCCCATTGGCCCGCTCTTCACTCTCTCTGAAAAGCAGCAGACACTGTCGCAATGTGTGCATGAGTGTGAATAATATAGAGCCATGTCTGGCCAAACACAGTGAAACCCTTCTTCAGATCATTGTGTCAGACGGAGTGCGGTTTATAGCAGACTGTGAGCGTAGGGACGTGCGTTGCATGGACGTGGGTGGATGCATTGATTGATAGACTTTACGGTGCTGAACTGTAAAGGATCCATATTTAATTCATTTTAAATTTGATTTATCCATCCATCCATCCATCCATCCATTTTCTAAACCGCCTCTTCCATTTTGGGTCGCGGGGAAGCTGGAGACAATCCCAGCTGACTGTGGGCCCAAGCCGGGGTTCACCCACGACAGGAGGCCAACACAGAGACAGACAACCACAGGAGTAGAGCACTTTTCAGAATAATCTCTAAAACATCTGTAGCATGTCCTTGTTTATCATAGACAATCATTTCAGCACGTTTCCCTGTTCTTAGAAAAGAACAAAAAAGCTGATGACTCAAAACACACAATAGAAGCCAGTGGGCAGGTGCTACAGGAATCTGTCAGTCAGTGGGTTTTGGCAGTACAAGGACAGTACAGGGGAGTTATTTTTGTGTTAACAGATCACATAATCTGAGATTAGGTTGAAAAATGTTGCAGTTTTTCTTTTTTGGTAAAAACATGGAGGCCTAGTAGTTCGGACATTGCCCTTGTGAACTGTAGGTCACAGGTTCAAGTCCAGGGCGCCACTGCACTGCTCCCCGGGCGCTGTTGATAGCTGCCCGTTGCTCCACGTGTGCACGTGTGATGAGTTAAATGCATGGTCCCATTTCGTTGTGGTGCTTGAGTGTGTTCACAGTGACAAATAGTCACTTTCACTTCACTTCAACTGAATAGTGGCCCACAGTTTAAGGGGTTAATTGTGTCCGTCCGTCGTGAAAGTGCGTATCAGAGTTTAGAAATTGGCCTGTGGTTTTGACTCTCTTGCTCGTGCAGCTGAACAGTACAAACAGCTCGACCACTGCAGGAACAGAAACAAAACGTGCTGCTCCGTGCAAAAGGGCGACCACATTATCAGAGACGCGCAGCGAAGAGCCGAAACACACACTCTCTCTCTCTCTCACACACACACACACACAGAGGCTCAGGGGAAACCGCGCTGGGGATTTGCTGCAAAGTGCGTGAGACGCATTGAAAAAAGGATGTGTTCACTTTGTTTATGTGTAGGTGGTGGTTGGCATGTGGTTTTGTGCGTGTGTGTGTGTCTGTCGGTATTTGTGAAGACGAGAGGGGGAGAGAGAGAAAAGTTAAAACGGTTGGGCATTGCATATGCATGTGTGGGAGTATTTGTTTACCTCTCATCTGCTTGCCTACATATATTGTGCTTTTAGCATTTAACATTTTTTAAAGAGTAAAGAACAAAAACGCACACCCAACACCTTCATTTGCAAACTAGTGTCTTTATCGTCGACAGCAGAAATTACAGTCAGTGAGATAATTGTGGGTTTACTGATGTCGAGGCTGTGACTTATCTCTGTGGAAAATCAAGAGAATAACCATGCAGAGTAATAACTAACAGGCTAAGGGCTGTCAGGAGTATTAAACACATATTACAACATGAAGGGAAAAAAAATATATATATATACATATATTTTATGAAATTTTTTTTTTAAATTAATTTATTTATTCAATGTATTTTTTTGACAGTGGCAGTTTCCTTTTACATTGTGTCACATGCATAAAAATATGACAAATGGACCAATAAAAATACTCTAAAATGACTCCACGTCATTACAACTAAGAACTTTCTTTCATCCTTTGAAGATGCCACTTATGAGATATGAGACTTTGTAACAGCTGTATGCATTATTGGTCACATGATGTTATTTTATAGTCATATGCTGCATATACGTACTTTTTCCACACCACAGTGCAATATGTTTGCTTAAGCAAGACTAATGATGCTCTCAACACTAAACATGAAGTTTGACAGTGTTTAAGTCGTAACGATACCACTTAAATTATCACTTGTAAAGTCACTTTAGCCAGGGGTGTTCAAACTTTTGCTTATGAGTGTATGTATATATTTTTAAGTTTTCCATTTCCTGTTTCCATTAAAGTATAGTCTTTAAAAGCTGTGAATGGTTTGTTCTTGTTCAGTTCAGTCCGTCTCAGTTCTTTGGCCTTGATGACTTGATTACTCCATTACTAATAGAATCTACAGTGACGTCCCCAGCGTCGAGTGAGTGTGTGTCCCGTGTCCCGTGCGCTGCTACAGTGAACTCCAGAGAGCAGTCAGGGTTGAGAAGTATCAGCGGGCATGGTAAACAAAGCAGGGGAGGATGGATGCCCCCTTCTCTTCAAAGCAGAGGAAAGAGGAGAGGAGAGGGGGAAAAATGCTGTGGGAGAAGTTAGCACTATAATGGGCCTAGGTGGGCTCAGCAGCCGCCTTTTTGATCTTTGACATATTTCATAGGCATTGATTAGACCAAGCCTTCAGTCTTTGATCTGGAGGGGAAATGTTGTTGCTTGGTTTGGAGGTTTAGAGAGTATTATAATTTATACAAGGGGGATTTGCATGAGTGTGTGTGCTTCTGCGTGTATGTGTGTGTGTTTTTTCCCCCTACTTTCCTCTCGTTTCCCAAGCTTGAGCAGTCTTAAAGTAAACAGCGTGTGCTATTGTGTTGCTTTGCATTATGCTTCTCATTAGCGATCCCTATGGTAATTAGCGGGTATATAGTGGATGGAGCTGCACGGAGATCCAAATCAGCCGACTCCAGCCTGGGAGCTTCAGCCAGTTTACTGATCAGTTCCTCATCTTGCTCAGGATGCTAAATTGATTCCAAAGAGCGCTCAAGCCCTGGCCCTTTTTTCACCTTTGAAAGTTTAGGACAGAAGTTGATGAAGCTGAATCCTTAAACATTCCACCATGGAGTCTTTTTTTTTTTTTAATCCTGCTGAATTGCTGGAATGAGATAAAATGTCCTCAGCAAACCTCTAGAGTTAGCGGGAAAACTCTAAATCATTGAGCTCAGTGAGGCTTTGCTTATAACGGCTGCATGCTTGGCTGAGGATGCCTGTGTCGGCAAACATTGTCTGGCAGGGCCTTGAAAGGGAAATTCCACTCATTTTTTTATTATGCTTTTTGGCTGGACGCATCCTGGAGAACCTAGAAATAATATAATTTTTTGGGTGGACTTGCTACTTGGTGATATTGTGTCCTGCTGGGGTCTGATACTTGCCTTAAGCTATGTTCTAAGCTTACGTGTTATCATCTCAGACTACGACAAATCCAGGTAACACTTGTGGAGGGAAGGGCTGCTGTTCAGGGCTGGAGTTTTGAGCCCAGGGCTTTAGAGTTAAACCATAGCCTCACTGATTTCACAAAGAGCTGGGATTTGTTCTCATAATAAGTATTAATAAGAAAACTTTCTCATGTGTTCTGGCTATAAAGGGTGACGCAAGTAAACACTGACTGTATTTTCTTCATGTCCAGGCATCATGTGAATCAGTGTGACTCATTCCATCACTTTATATCAGTGTAGAGTCAGGAATTCCTTTCGTGCTCTCTGATCTTGTGCTGCAATTTATTGTCTACCAGTACATTGGGTTTTAGTGTGAAATAGAAATAAGGATTTTTAGTTGTAGCAGTGTTTATTAACCCAAATGTCATTTGCCGGATGTCTCTGGTCATTTTGAACATTAAAAAAATGCATAAAAATGAAACTTTGTACTTTGTACTTTTCTTTCCGGAAACATGGTTTATATCTGGTCGATGCCGCATACGATTGCTTTGGTGTAGCTTTAAAACCTACTGAACTGACCAGTCCAATCAGATCAAACAATGACAAACTGTTTGACCATAGAGAACAGAGGAATCATCTGTTCATAACTGTACTAATATCATCTGATATCAGAGATATTGATTCTGCTTTAACTCTTTAAATTGCTTCATAGGCAAATGGGCAAACATTGGACTTTTTCACATTACTGCATGTACAGACAGCTTTTATGCAGCATGTTTAGTACCTTTTTGCAAATGACATGCCTGATGTTAGTGTGTGTGTACGCACGCAGTTTGAAGCTCCATTTGATATCCCAATAAACAGCACACACGGAACAGATGCAGCGCGCTCCAGACTCCTCAAGAAGCTCAGAGACGGGTGGTTTATTTTTACAAACTCCACTAAAACTGCTGTTTGGAGATTAATTTCAGTGCTGAGCTCCCATTGTGGGGGGAAACAAATTGAGCTTTATGGAATTAGCGTGCACCGCTGCCGCTGCTGCCGCCGCCGCTGCTGCTGCTGCTGGAACCTCAGTCTATTCTTAGAGTGTGCAGAGCCGCTGTGTAGAATATGATTGGTTGCGGGAGAATTCTTGTCGAGAGCTTTTTTGCCGGCTAGGCCGGTGAGTCGCCGGGATAGGATTAAAGCCTGAAGTGCAGTGTTGATGGCTCTCTGTTTCCCCAATGCCCCGTGTTTGTTGTCTAAATACGGCTGGGACGAGCAGGGCTGCGTGCCTGCTCTCGTCAGGGTTGGGGGGGGTTGGTACAGGGGGCTTGCTTTGCTCAAGGTCGTTTGGGATGATAGCATGCCATTAATAATTCCCCGCAAATCTACTGCATCTATCTCCATCTCCATCTGCTGTTGCCCTATCTACTGTATCTGTGTCTCCACATCCCAGAGGAGATGCACACAGCAGCCAAGTATTAGCAGAGAAAGAGCCTGTAAAGACTGGAGATGACACAGGCAGTGAGGGAATGCATTACACACACTCATTCACAGCTGCTGAAGAGACTGTTCTCACACTCCAGCATGTGTAAGTGTGCGAATGTGTACTGCCTACTACACCCTCCGTGTGCTGTGGTTTCTCCAGCAGCTTCTCGCTGTGTGTGTGTGTGTTTCAGTATTGTAGTGTAGTGTGGAATGTAGCATTGAAGCCGTGGGTAATTCCCCGCTCCCTGCTCCACACACACTGCCTCGTGGCCCAGCAGCACCACTACAGGGATGCAATTATCACACTCCCCTAAGCCTGATACACCCACATGACAAGGTGTTACTAGAGGAACCATCAAAGCCTGATTTTAAATGATGCATTTAATTATGTGAAACGGGAATTTGCATGTGTGTGCGCGAGCGTGTGCGCGTCGATCCAGTGTTGAACTGGTTTGTCGGGAGGGTATTTGAGGTGAGGCGTGTGGTGGTGGGACATGGTGTATCTAGAGGGTGCCCAGTCCTTTGTAGACAAGCAAGAAGGACATGAGGGATGATGTATGATAATGAGAGATCAGTAGGAGAATTTAAAGGGCCCTTAGCGGAGGAAACCTGCATGTCCTCATTATTCTGATATTCTGAGATTTAATTTGTGCTTATAAACGTCATTACGTGGAAATTGAGCTGCAAAGTGCCACATTCTGAATTCATTGTTTTCAACCGCTTCAACAGTTTAGCTCTGCCCATGCGCATTGTAGCATCATGTGTGCAGTAGTGGCCTATTGGTTTGGACATTGCCCTTGTAAACTAGGTCGCAGGTTCAAGTCCCGGCCCGGGCACCACTGAGGTTCCCTTGAGCAAGGTACCGCCCCACTACACTGCTCCCCGGGCGCTGTTGATAGCTGCCCCCTGCTCCGCGTGTGCATGTGTGATGGATTAAATGCAGAGGTCACATATTGTTGTGGTGTTTGAGTGTGTTTACAATGACAAACAGTTACTTACATAGATCAGCCTCAAAAGCACAGATAAAGAACAGCTTTTTTGATTTCAAGTGATTAAGAGACGTTGAAAAATAGTAATGAAAACGGAATTATGGATGTTTTTCATACACGAAATCAAATGTTGCTGAATAATCAAGAAAGCAAATTTGAATTCATATTAAAGATTTTTTTTTGTTTGAATAATCAAGTTTAATTGATAAATTGTGACCGCTTTAGTGTGTGCATGTGCTTGAATCTGTTCACAGCGAGATAGTGGCAGACAGCAGCAAGAGATAAACCCCCTCCATGGCTCTTTTCCCTGTGATAGATCTACACAATAGCAGGAGGCCTGCTCTCATACAGCTCATCTCTCTCTCTCTCTCTCTCTCTCTCTCTCTCTCACACTCTCTCTCTCTCTCTCTCTCTGCGCCATCCTGTCTCCTACCAGCAACACTTAGCATTAACTCTAATGAAATGTGCTGTCTCTGTGGTGTGGAAATACCTCTCGCTGTGCCATGACTACAACTCAGTAACCGCAGTTACAACAAAGCAAACTCGTTGCAGCTCTATCTATAGCAACCTGCTACAGCACATCTAGCTCGCAGGCATTGCTGACTGTATCAGTGGCTGCTGGTGAACTGTAATAGGCCTAATTTTCTTGCCCATGCCCCCTAGTCTTAAATGAGCATAATAATAGCTGCTATGGGCGAACAGAAAGCCACGGTGGGGGCGGTAGAGTGGTGGTCTGAAGGTCATCATTAGGAATCGGCTTCCTGTTTCTGTTCATTTCCTCCACAGTGGCCAATTAGCAATTCCTATCGCTTCGCTTGTGCGGACGTTAGCGGGGAAACGTGTGTGAATTCTAATGACATGGTTAAATTTTCATATGCGTCAGGAGAGAGAGGGCTGCGTATACAAGCCGAGTGTTCAATTAGATGGCTGTGGATGGGATGGGGATGATGAAAGACAAGCTTTACATTCAAACCAGGACTCCAGCCTTAGATCCTGCTGTTTAAAGTCTGTACTGACTGAGCCGGTCACACCACCAGGCACCTTTCTCCAGCGGTTAGGGTGCCAGGCAATGGGCCAAAAAGGTCATGGGTTCAATCCAATCTGATCCCATCCTGCTGTAACTGCCATGCCCTTGAGAAAGCCATTTAACCTCAGTGTCCCTGCAGCTAACAAGTGTAAGTCATTTTGAGCAAAACAACATCCACTATGTGATAATGGCCTTTCAACAGGCTAAAGCCCATCATGGCCTAAAGGGGGGCACTTTTTCCTGCCCAAAATGTGTTAAAAGCTTTTGCCAACAATGGTCAGCATCAATCAAGCAGTGCAATCCTAGATGAAGAACTTTTTGAATTTCCTACCACTGGAGAACTTTAGGTTGGACGAGCTTTACATA
Source organism: Arnoldichthys spilopterus (assembly GCA_037974385.1). Classification (NCBI taxonomy): domain Eukaryota; kingdom Metazoa; phylum Chordata; class Actinopteri; order Characiformes; family Lepidarchidae; genus Arnoldichthys; species Arnoldichthys spilopterus. The sequence goes on along the minus strand of JBBPDA010000126.1, from coordinate 8,834,060 downwards.
TGTGGGTGAAAATCCAAATTTAACCTAATGAAAAACTCCTGCAGTCTTTGTAAGTTGCTTCTTGATTTTCTAGGATAAGATGCTACCGAACTGGCCTGTGCTGTTGTAGCTGCCTGATGCAAGTTAGGTTAGATGGAAAGCAAATTTGCACCATGCTGTGGTCAGTGTTGGGGAAACTACTTAAGAGACCATAGGAAGAAATCTAGTTTGGCTGAATAATGCTACAGTAAACGAGTAGTTCAAAATGTATGTGATTCAAAATTATAGCAAAATACTATATGCAAAAATGTTACATGCCAACAGAAACTTCAGAGTCTTCAGGCGTCACCTTCATGATCCAATATTCTCTTTCTGCTCGTCTCTCTTCAGCATATACATTAAGCACAGTTTTAATAGAATGAAATGTTGGTGCATGTGAGCCTGCGAGTATAAGGTGGAACAGTGATCAGACTGATAAAAAGAATCAACGATAGAATCGGGTAAATTACATATAGCACCCAAGCCTTATTTCTCCCAAAACATTTTCATTGGAAGAAAAAACAAAAAAAAAATTCAGTTGAAATATTAGGTTAAAAAAATTACAAATCAATATTTTCCAAAATTGCTCAGCCCTAATTTGTGGGCAGAACTTGGATAGGCTCAGATACAGTCTGACATGGTCTGATGTTTTCCAGCACAACAAGGCAGCAAGCTGTGTACTTCACATATGCTGCTGACTGCTGCTCTGCTGCCCAGGCCTCTATGTATGCATGTGCATGTGTGAGATGACTGGCTCTGGACAGGTCCTGCAGAGAAGGAATGGAGACCAGCTCCAGCATTAACACTCAGTATGCTGGATGCAGCGTTATGTAATCTTGCCTTATCAGGACCTATTGCCTGCCAAGGCAGAGACACACACATACATACACATACACATACACTCGCCTGAGCACAAACTCTGAATGTGTGCCTTCATTAGCTGGGCTAAATATCCCTGCTTTCTGCAATCTCCATCATTTCTGGCCTTCGGGCGCTTGGATAATTACCTGCTCTCATTTCCCCTCCCTCTGGCCAGTGGGGAAGTGTCCTGCGTTGCATTAGTTTGCATGAAATATTTATCGGTGTAGTGCACATTTTCCCATGCTGTCAGCTTCTTCCTGGACTTGACGGACAGCTGTCTGGCCTTAATGTTTGACTATGAGCTGCACCAGCTGCTAACGGAGAGTTAACTGACGAGTTGAGCTGGTGAAAGAGTGACATTCTGCGCTTAGAGTGAAATTTTTGGTCTTATATTCACAACCTTTTGGGCTGCATAATACACTGCGTCCTCGTGTGTGAATGTGATAGTAGGCAGTAGCTCTTTGTAACCAACCTCACTATTGTGCGTCTGTTAACATTATCTTCATATATGGGTTTCCATGTGTTTGCATGACAGTAAAGACCACTAATGGAGTAGATAGAAGCCATGGTCCATGCAGACCAGTGGCCAAATTATGTGAAATGTAAAGCGGCTCAGATTTCTTTATAGTGGTGCTGATGGGAACCATGGGTCACGATGTATACAACATATACAGCCATTTTATTTACAGTCTTAATCGATCAGTGAACCTACATATGTCCTGACCTGTAATTCTGATAATGGTCAGATATAGCGTTTGTGATTTAAGATGATTTTACTGGTCAGCGTATCATTTTTGCAGTGCTGGAAGTGTCACAGTGCATCCAACAATAAGGACAGCATTTTGCTACTTTTACAGTGATAGAAAACACTACACACAGAAAGCTCCCATTACATATGCTGATACATTTCACTGGGCTAAATATGAACATGTAAAGGTCTCAAACGCTCTGGTGGCAGATTTTAATGAGATGAACAGGACAGGAATGATCAATCATGTGTCATAGGTTTAAGGTTCCCGGGTGCAGTGTTGCTCCTCTTCAGCAGTGTTTTCTTTAGGGCTCGTATCACTTATTGATTTACTTATAGTTATTTATAATGGCCTAGAAATTCGTAAGTAGGGTTTTTTTTGTCCTATTTTATTTTAATTGGCATTCTGTGCGTCAAACCATAATCTGAAACACCAGTATTGGTCTTACACATGTATGAGATGTGTCGCCCTGTGAGTAAGTCTTTGTGCAACTACTCGGGGGAAACTCCATAAAAGTTTCATTCTTAATGTTAGCTTAATGTTTAGTCATCATCAGATCCTTTCACTCTGGAAAAGAGCAAATGTGGTTTTTAATGTGCTTTTTCTATTATTAAACATTCTCATGAAGAAGATATCATGAAAAATCATAAATGGACCCGTTGAGTAGTAGCAGCAGTTACTTTCAAAGTTGGAGGCACTGCTACAAAGATCATCAGTGGCTCAATACTTTATGTCTACACTAAATACTGAAAGTTACTGTAAACCACCTGTGGTTACCTCCACAATACCTGGGAATTATTGTAAATAGTGATATTCATTTAGAATTCTATCTATATTCATTAATTTATTTAATTTATTTGATATTTTTGTTTAGGTGAAAGCCCCAGCCTTAGGTTGATTTTTGCTTGGCAACAGTTGCCTTTCAAATCCGGCTTGTTTCTGCTAAAAGCACAAACCGAAGGCTTGGCCGTGTAGTTAAAAAATACATGATTTTTATTGGGATAGCTTGCTTTTCAAAGGTAACATCATACGTGGCATGGATCTCAACACATCAGATCGCAGCAGGAGGAGGAAACTTTAAGTAGGCGCTTTCAGAGGAAAGGTTAGAGTGCAAGCTTAGATCATTGCGATCACCTCAATCCAGTCATTAAAGCACTTTCACCTCCGTCTCCCTTCCTCGTTTCACCTTAATCTTCCCAAGATTATTCTGTTCGGCTGCTTTTTTTTAGAGAAATAGCCTGGGTTGGCATGGGGAGCGGTTTACAGTGAATGAAAAATTCTCTTTAAAATCGTTTCCCGGTGAGCGCTCGAACGGCTACTTGTTTAATCAGAGTCTCCGGTTGAAGTCGGTTGAAGTCAGGATGTAAAGACTCCATATCTCCAAGCCCTGTCAGTATGCCATGTTTCAGACCTGTGGGAAGCAGTAATGATGGGAGAAGCAGCAACGGTCACTTTAATGTCTAATGAAGCTGCCTGTACTGCCTGGCCTCTGGTCTTCTTATAGTAGAGCAGCTGTGTCAGGGAACACATGCTTTGACGTACTGTAGAGCGAGAGAAACCGAGCAGGCAAAGAAGAATTAAAATGTTGCTTTAATTATCTCACAAGCTGCTGTTTCGATCAGTCGAAATGCTATTAGGCTTGAACATTAGCACTGGTGGATATCCAGAGCTGTGTGTTTGTATAAAGCTCATGTCCTTTTCACCAGTCATTCCTTCCTAACAGTCCGCTGACCCGGTTATGCACACACACTACTGGCCCACATCAGGCCAGCCAGTGCTCCCACCCTCTTTATTTGCTTTTGTCTTGTTTATCTGTCAGCTGGGCACTGTGTTTCCATCAAATCCTCATTTGCAAGCCTTACACAATCAGCGGCAGAGACTCACCAGGCCGTACAGGGAGATCACTTAAGCAGGGACATGATCCAATTTGAGAGTAATCGTATGCGGTATGACAGCATGTTCCCAGTACTTTGTGGACAGCAGCCCGAGGAACAACAGAGGAGAGTCTGCTCAAGGAGTGGGAGCTGTTTAAAAGAACTAACGTTATCCGTCGTGTTATTTTTACATTAATGGTCTAAATCCAATTTGTGCAATTTTCCTGACTAGCAAAAGGTGTGTGTGTGTGTGTGTGTGTGTGTGTGTGTGTGTGTGTGTGTGTGTGTGTGTGTGTGTGTGTGTGTGTGT
>JBBPDA010000126.1:8796260-8825177 GCA_037974385.1 Arnoldichthys spilopterus | reverse complement strand
CGCTAATCTGAGCCGTACACACGTTAACACAGCGCTAATCTGAGCCGTACACACGTTAACACAGCGCTAATCTGAGCAGTAAACACACGTTAACACAGCGCTAATCTGAGCAGTAAACACACGTTAACACAGCGCTAATCTGAGCAGTAAACACATGTTTACACAGCTGTAATCTGAGCAGAAAACACACGTTAACACAGCGCTAATCTGAGCAGTAAACATGTTTACACAGCTGTAATCTGAGCAGAAAACACATATTTACACAGCGCTAATCTGAGCAGTAAACACATGTTTACACATCGCTAATCTGAGCTGTAAACACACGTTTACACAGAGCTAATCTGAGCCGTAAACACATGTTTACACAGCTGTAATCTGAGCAGTAAACATGTTTACACATCGCTAATCTGAGCAGTAAACATGTTTACACAGCGCTAATCTGAGCCGTAAACACATGTTTACACAGCTGTAATCTGAGCAGTAAACATGTTTACACATCGCTAATCTGAGCAGTAAACATGTTTACACAGCGCTAATCTGAGCCGTAAACACATGTTTACACAGCTGTAATCTGAGCCGTAAACACATGTTTACACAGCTGTAATCTGAGCAATGAACACACATTTGAACTGCTACGCTCCAGTACGTGGAAGATGTTTCTGATAAAACGGTAACCTCCACCCTCCTCCCCACAGACCACACGGCCAGTCTGGTTCTTCTTTCGCCTCTGAAGCGCCTCCCTCGCTCCGCCTCTTCTTCCACACACACTGTGAAAATACCTATAGTCCTCCGGGACGGGGCGTCAGAGCTCAGCAGTACGGGAACGGTCACCCTCACCATGTGCCCCTGCCAGAACGGAGGGATGTGGGCGGAGGAGAGGAAGAGGCAGACGGACAGAGGGAGGAACGAACACGGTCAGACGGCAATGGAGTGGGAGAGGCAGGCGGTGTGTGTGCCACTGCCCACCACCTCGGCCCTGCTGGGCCTCAGCTCTGCCGCCATGCTGGCTGTGCTCGCCTGCTCATCCACACTGCTGGGTAAACGTGCACTTACACCACACACACACACACACACACACACACACACACACACACACACACACACAGCTTCACCCCATTATCCCAAATACAGCCAGGACAGGTTCAGTGAAAATTCCCCCATAATTCTGTGGGTTCGGTGTGAAATGGTCCTGATTCCTTTACAGTGGAGGTGAATGGAACCAGACGTCACGTGAACTGAATCCCTCTGGGGGACTATTCTAGCCCCACAGCGCCCTGCGTGTATCCCTCCACCATGACTGGGTTTAGTTTTAGGCCCAAAAGTTTCTCCAAACTCTGGTAGAACAGAGTCTCAGGCCTCAGGCAGCGTCTGTAGAGGAACCAGACGTCTGGTTCCATTCACCACCACTGTGAACCGTGAATATGAGACTGTAATGGCGCCATCAGCCTTCCCCTCACTACCTCCTCGGAGCATCACTGGACATTTACATCCACTGTGTGTGTGTGTGTGTGTGTGTGTGTGTGTGTGTGTGTGGCTGCAGCTGTTGTTTGGTAATGAACATGTTTGGTTTTGCTAATGCAGTAACTGAGCCGTGAGCTGCAGCGCGTGAGTGCTGAGGGCAGTGGATGGCATTTTATAACAACTCCCCCCTTCACCCCCTCTGCCTGTCTCTCTCTCTCTCTCTCACTCTGTCCCTCTCTCCCTCTCTCTCTCTCTCTCTCTCTCTCTGTCCCTCACTCTGTCCCTCTCTCTCTCTTACCCCCCCTCACTTACTCTCTTTCTCTCTCACCCCCTCTCTCTGCTTCCCTCTCTCTCTCACTCTCTCACCCCGTCTCTATCTCTTCCCTATTCTCTCTCTCTCTCTCTGTTTCTCTTTCTCTCTCTCGCCCTCTCTTTCTGTCTCACCTCTCTCTCTCTTTCTCTCCCTCCCTCCCTCTCGTTCTCTCTCTCTCTCTCACCCCCCCTCACTTACTCTCTCTCACATACTCTCTCTCTCTTGCTCTCTCTGTCTCTTCCCTATTCTCTCTCTCTCTCTCTTTCTCTCTCATCCCCTCTCTCTCTCTGTCACTCTCTCTCTCACCCCGTCTCTATCTCTTCCCTATTCTCTCTCTCTCTCTCTCTCTGTTTCTCTTTCTCTCTCTCACCCTCTCTTTCTCTCACCTCTCTCTCTCTTTCTGTCTCACCTCTCTCTCTCTTTCTCTCCCTCCCTCCCTCTCGTTCTCTCTCTCTCTCGTTCTCTCTCTCTTTCTCTGTTGTGTAATCTGTTTATCTTTAGTGTGCAAACAAGGGGGGGGGGGAGTGAGCTTTATAGGCCAGTTGGGAGGCTTGTAGGGCATTGCTATGCACTGCAGGGTGTTGATAGTAGTTACTGCTCACAGCTGCTGTGTGTTGCGGTCTCTCTTTTCAGAGCGGAGATTACGATTGGGTTAGGAAAGTGGTTTTGGATCAGTGCAAAGGGGAAAGCTCAGGGGAGACGGGTGGCCATTCTTTTCACTCATAATGTACAGCAAATCTCAGTGTATTTATGTTTAATGTGGTTTAAACACAAGCGTAAGGTCGCTGATATATTGACAGCTTGCCGGCTTTTCTCCTGTACAGTAGCTTTTAAGAGCAGCAGCGGCACATTTGACCTGTAACTGTAATTTTCCATTGCTAATCAATGCTTAACGTAGCTTGCTCTTCGGTGTGGCCTTGTCGGTGCCCTGGCTCCAAGGTCTGTGTGATTTACATAGCTATCAGATGAGCTGTGGCTGCTACAGGATCCATTATCAGCCCTCTCAATTACAGAGCGCATGCTCACATTCATTTCCATTGCCCCCATCCAAGAATATCTGCCAGGCTCTTTAAGGGTGGGTTTACCTAAGACATTACATAACAGTGTGCTGTGTGTTTGTGTGCATCTCTGTATGTGTGTTTGTGTGCATGTTTGTTTGTGTGTGTTTTTACACGTGTTACACTCTTTGTAAGGACTAAATGTCCTCATAATGATAGGAATACTGGAAAACCTCTAGTAGTAAGGACATTTCGCTGGTCCTCACAAGGAAACTAGGTTTTTTAGGCTGGTCCTCACAAGGTTTTTCCCCAAATTCAACTTTTTTGGGAAATATAAAATATCAGAAAAATTGTATTTTGTTTACTGAGGTTAAGGTCGGGTTTAAGTTTAAGTGTTTGTGTAGTATTACTGAAATACACTATAACAGAAATTAGTGAAATGTACTCACAAATAAATATCATTGTGTGTGTTTGTGTTTACACTATTACTGTATAAGTGAGTGCAGTGGTGAAAACTCTTTCTGGATTTCACTGTAACTGTTTTAAGGAAGTGGGCACAGAATGTGGCTTTGAAGCCTTGGGGTTTGTAATGTTATGTGCAGTTTGGTGGAGGCACAATCTCTAAAACAATAAACAGTGAGCTTTCACACTTTCTTGGTTTAAAAAGTTCAGAAGGGTCTAGAAACCTTTGGTCCTGTCTAATTAATGGGGGAAGAAATCACAAGTTTCATCACGGTTCGATCTGATCTGATTATTTTAGCCAGCGATCTGATACATTTTTGATACCTTAAAATTAGCAGGTTGATTCTGTTCAATACTGTGGTCTGCAGCCAGTTTGAAAGATGACGAAATTTCACACAGTCTGCTACATTTCCATCATCTCACACATGCAAACAAATAATAATGTGAGCGTTTTATTATTAAAGGTCAAATACAACAATGTCATCATAAGCAAAAGCAGCTTCTCAGTACAAAACACTGCTCACAGTAAAATGACGTAAAATGCATAGAAACATCAGATCGTGCGCTATTCTGGTCGATACAGATCGATTCATTGTTAAACCCCTGTCCCTTCAGGTGATTTCTGGAGTTGGGAAGCATTTTCATGGCAGTGTAATTACAAGGAGGGAATGTCAAAACATGGTTCAGATGGTTCACGTGGTTGGGAAAAGACTTCACTTCTAACCAGCCGTTTTACCCACTCCTCACTCATCGTTCCTTACTTTTGTTTTTTTTTCTTTCTTTTTTTTTTAAATCTGCCTTTGCTTTCGATAAGGAAAAAAACGACACGTCAATCAGCCTGACTAATGAAATGTGCGTTTTCTAATTCACTCAAAGAGAACGGTGAATGGAAAAAGCCTGTGCCACCTTTTTAAACACACACGGGCGCACGCGCACACACCAGCGCAGACAGTCAAGCTCCGTTATTTGACAGCTGCAGAAGTTAAAAATATCCGGGCTCGCAGCAAATTAGACGTATCATTTGGCTTCTAAAGTGAGAGATGAATGTATGTGTGAATGTGGCTGCCACGCCATGACACAAGGCCAATATATCAGCCTGCTGTTCGCCTGCCTCCCTCATAAAGCCCAACTGAAATAGTAAACAGACAACGCTATTTGTTAGGGAGGGCATCTTTAGTCTGCGGTGCGCTGAAGTAGCTCCACTGTCTGGTTGTAGCACCCTCTCTGCTAACACACACGCACACACACACACACACACACATATGCAATATGCACCTTCCAAACATGAGCCCATTAATCATGGCCTAGGCACAGCACACGCAAGGATATTACTATCGCTCACAGCCACAAGTTCTTCATGTTACATTTCTATCAGACGATAAATCTGACACCATGGCCCATGTGTGTGGAGGACTTTAGAAGATGCTGTTACAACGGCTGCAATCTCTCTTCTCGCAGACGTAAACATGGCAGCGAATCTTTATCAGCATTGCCGTGAACGGTGGCTTTCCATGACACAAAAGTGATTTTCCCTTTAGCCCAATTCGGGTTGCTCAGACAAGACATATTTGTTGTCCCGAGCTTCTTCCTGCAGTTTGGCACCGGAGCTGCAAGGCTTATGTAACTAATAACGAAAGCTTATACCCAACCAATTAGCACTTTGCAAGCCACACGCCCCTGATCAACACACCCTTGCCTCAAACCTCATTGACTTCTTAGGTAATCACACATAGACTTTCTCATGTCAGTTTTGATGACATGCAGCGTGTTTTGCAGTTGCGTGCCGCAATAAAGTACAACACAACACAAGAAACAGTAGCAGCAGACACTGGATCGTGCTTTTATCCACATTTATCTCTCATTTCCATCCTAACTGCTGGCACTAGCTGTGCTTGGTAATGAGTCAGGCCCTGGCTCTTAGGGTGGGGTGGGGGTGGGGGTGGGGTTACTGTTACTGCAAGGTAAGTAAAGAGATTTTAATCATAGGACCCGACTCCTGACAGGGTGTCCGCTTACGCTTAAATACACCACAGCATCATTGTTTATTCAGCAGGAGTTAAACATTACCCGGTTAGACAGGGGGCGGAACCATTCTTCTGTGTATCACACATTATTTAGTCCTGTAAGAATTGAAATTCACATGAACATGCGGTTCATCTTCCCCCAGAGTAATAGTTTATAATGACAATAATAATTTTACACTAATTCTAAAGCGGATTTGATAAATACAAAAGGAGATCAGCTCACATCAGAAAGTGTGAAAAAAAAGTACAAACATGAATAAAAGAACAATGAAAAAACAGAAATAGTTTGTTCTTAGATCAGAAAGTTGGTTCACTTCTTTTCTGTTCTTTTCTTTTCTTTTTCTCTTTTTTTCCTTTTCTGTTTCTTTTCTTTTTTCTTTTTTCTCTGTTTCTTTCCTTTTCTTTTTTTCTTTTTTCTTTTCTTTTCTTTTCTTTTTTTCTTTTTTCTTTTCTTTTCTTTTCTTTTTTCTTTTTTCTTTTCTTTTCTTTTCTTTTCCTTTTCTCTCTTCATTTTTTTCTGTTTCTTTCCTTTTTTTGAATCTTTTCTCTTTTTCCTTTTCTCTTATCTTTCCCTTTTTTCCCCTTTCCTTTTCTTTTTTAGCAACTCACCATTGGATGACCCTAAGATCCATTTAGTAACATACAAATGATTTCAAGCTTTAAGAGATGTCATTTTGATAGGAAACATTGAGCCATTGCAGTGATGCAGGGATAGATGTAACCTTGGCTTTTCTGCTCTTATAAGCTGTAACTTGTCAATTATTTTTTTAGTCTTTAGTTGATAAAACACGTCATTTCGCTTTGTTCATAATACGAGCTTTATAGATTATAGGATGACTGACACACATGCTAGCATGTCTGTTTTTTCCCTCACCGCTACCTTTAGGGCACTCTCCTGACATTTCCTATCGGACCATGTGTTCACACTGTGCGTAGTTCAGCCATAATTGCTCCCAGTTGCTAAATGGCCAATTACACAGACTTTACTGGATGGAAGACGATGCCTTAAAACCCCTTAAGTGAACGTGTTAGACAGAGCTGGATGTGAAGGGGAGGTTGCTGGTATCGCAGCCCATATCTGCTCTCTCCCACAGTGAGAGACGCTGCCACATATGTTTCTCTCTCATTAGAGCCAATTAAGGCTCCTAGCTCTCTCCCTATGAACGCTCAGAGATGCTTTCCCCTCCGAGTGTGGGAAGCTTTTTTTTTTTTTTCCACTTTTTTTTCCCCCACTCTCCCTCTCTTTCTCTTTTCATTTAATCTCTGCCTCCATTATGCAATGCATTCTCTCCAGTCGCGGACGGCGAGAGGGACCACAATTGCCGAAACCATCAAAACATCAGTGCGAGCAGTCCATTAAGGGAGTTGCTGGACAAGCTGTTAAAGCAGACACTGGGGCCAGAGAGCATTGATTGTTTAATTAACTTTCAATTAATGGCAGGGAAACGAACGGTGGTGACAACTAGAAAGGCGGTCATGCTCGCTTCGTTTTTGCATGTTTGATTTCATCCCCGGAGCGATCGCCTCGCTTCTTCCAGCATGTATCTTAAGCCACCAAAGAAATCTAATCTTTTACGACGTGGAAAAAGAAGTATGGGGCGGGGGGGGGGTGGTTCCATTTTATGTGCATAGCCAGGCTCTTGGCTCCGTGAATTTTTGGAAAGCGGTGTTCACTCTATATTTGGTTTGCACTGGAGTGGATTAGGAACTCTTTACTGCAAACCCATGGGATTCTGGCAGACATAAAAAGGGGGGAAGCGCTGTTTGCATCCATGCTATACAAATAAGTGCAGATTTCAAAATCGACTGTAATTTCCAGCACTCTGATATATGGGGAAAACGTGCGCTTTGATGTACAAATCCACGATTCAGCAAGGATTAGACCCCCAAAGGTTAGGAGTTGCTAATTACAGAAGATCGGTTCTACATATCTAGCAAGGAAAGGGAGAGCGTTAATAAATAAGGAGGATTCATAAAGGCAGAGGATTAGCTCATATGATAAGAACAATGTCTTTTAATTGTCATGGCAAGATAACTTGTGAAGATCTTGACTGCCGAAACGTGTAGGGGAATGGAGTGCAGTGTGGTGAGGGCCTGGAGCTGAACTCCATCCTCTGATGTAGGTATATGAAAGAGCACAGGGATGAAAGGGAAATGTTAGGCTGAAGAGGGAGCTAATGTCGAGTGGTAATTAGTGGCGTCTAATTCCTGCGGCCCCAAGTCTGACATTTTCACTTTAAAATACAATTCAAAAGAGACTTTATTGCTTTATTTCTTTATTTATTTCAGCTACTGGCAAATACTGTCAACGAAATGTGAAGTGTAAAGAGGCTAACTGCAAGAGCAACACAACGGAGAAGGCTCTTCTCTATAACAAAATCATGCAAAAAGCTTGCTTTTACACCTGGTGGTGGTTCATGTTCGAGTATAAGCAATATATGTTGCCTTACTGATAAATTTGGCTAGAATTAAGGTTACATGGATGAGTGACTATTTATTATTATGCGCACACTCAGGCACCACAACGTAAATGTGACCTCAGTGGGCAGCTACCAACAGCGTCCAGGGAGCGGTGTAGGGGGACGGTACCTTGCTCAAGGGTACCTCAGTAGTGCCCGGGCCGGAAAGTGAACCTGCAACCTTCAGGTTCAAGTGTAGGGCAATGTCGTAGGCCACCACCGCCCATTTATAGCTACTCGTGAAAATGGCACAGATAAAACGCTGATATTTCGAAGCTTGTTTTATGTATTTTTTACGTTGTTTAACCAGTGTGTTCTAATATATGGATAATGCCTCATTTTCTGTGAATGATTTTATGTTCTTATTCCAGACCAAAAAATCTAACTTTTGGTGGGGGTAAACGGGAGATAAATATTAGGGGTGTAACGATGAATCAAATCCGTATCGATGCATCGAGCAAAATGAGTTGCGCACAATGCATCAATGTGACATTAAATAATTGTTTTCACGCCACAATGAATTTTTACTGTGAGCAGTTTGACGTTTCTTTTGCTTATGACTACACTTGCTGCATTTGACCTTTAATACTAAAATGTTCACGTTATAATTTGCTGGCATGTGTGAGTTGTGCGAAATTTCATCACCGACCGCAGACCCCAGTATTGAACCGAATTGCATCGAACAGAATCACATTGCTGCAAATTTTAATGCATAGAAAATGAATCGAATTGCTGGCTAAAGTAATCTAATTGGATCGAGTCGTGATGAAATATGATTTACACCCCTAATAAATATATTTAATTATTAAATCAATTAATCAATCACAAATTAGTAACACTGCTAAAAATGTTGAGAAGCTCCACCTCAGTGCTACATTTATTCACAGATCGCCAGTCATATGAGTCACTGTTTATCTAAAACTGCGAGTCCATCTACTTTTTTATCCATATTAAAATACGCTGGCTGACTGTATCAGTTATGGGTCTTTTAACATTCCTTAAATTCTGTATCAGTGACGCACCTTTGTATCAGTCAGACCTTCGTTCTTATTCCGGTAATTCTCCCCCTTGATTGCTTGGACTGTGCCTGTAGTCCTTTCCGTGCAAAAACTTAGCTGTTCCTCCCTCGTCCATCGTTCTGTCCAGCACCATCAGCACCACTAATTCCCACTGGCTCCCCTTACCCACCCCCTAGTTGGACTAAGGGCCAATCTGGCCCCTCTTCACACGAGTTTAAATTAAACATGTCCGGACTGGGTGGACGGCTGCACTGCCCCAGGACACAGTGTTTCATCTCCTAATGAATGTGCCTGGGGGGGAACCGCCCACAGGGGGTCTCGCGAAGGGGTTACACTTCAACCCTCATTAGTCAAGGGGGGGTTTGCCTGCCCTCACATTGAAAAGGGCCTTATAGAATGGGGTACTCTCAGTGTCCGCCCCAGCCTAAATGCCCCTGGATTTTAGATTTGGGTGTCCTCTCCTTAGTGTCAGTCTCTCCTGTGGGATAAGAGATGGATAGCTTTAGGGTCAAGTTGCAAGGCTGTGCTCTCCAGAGTAACAACATATCCATAAGGGTTATAGCGAGTATAACGTTTATAATTAGTGCTTAATGTTGGAAAAAGTGCCAGTATTGTTATTGGCCACATTGACATACAAGAGTTGACATTTAGGTGGTTTAGAGTAGAGGTGGGCATTATGGTGAAAAATATTACAATATTTTGAGAAAGTTCCCTGATAAGCAATATGTAACGATATGTATTAATATGGAACAAAGGCAGAAGAGCCAGCAGTGCCCTTTTGTTTAAAAAAAAGTATTTGTACAAATCATTTTTATTCAGTTTTTCACACCCCAGTACAATATGTTCACCTAAGTAAGGCTAATGAGGCTCTCCTTAAAACTTAACATGAGATTTGACCGTGTTTTTTAAGTACTAACGATATCAAGATATGCTCAGAAAAGCATATTGTGACCACAGCTTTTCACGATAATGATAAATATCATCATATGTAAGAGATGAGCCCCTTGAGCTTCAGTGAAACACTTATCTCTTTTATTATTATCTATTATTTTCTTCAGTTTAATGTTATCTGGAGACCGCAGGTGCCAAGAAGGGTTCTTTAATGTGATAGAAGAACCTTTTTATGGAGGGTCCTTTAAAGACTTGTTCTTGTAAATGAGAAAAGGGCCTATGTAAATCATTTGGCACAGTGGTGCAGTGGTTAGCACTATAGCTTCACAGCAAGAAGGTCCTGGGTTCAATCCCTGGGTCGGGTTAGGGTGCCTTTCTTTGCGGAGCTCGCAAGTTCTCCCCACATTTGTATTGTTCTCCTCTGGGTTCTCCGGTTTCTCCCACTGTCCAAAGACTTGCAGTTTGGGTTGATTGGGTGCTCCACATTGCCCATAGGTGTGAGTGTGAATGGTTTTCTATCTCTGTGCTGCCCTATGATAGGTTGGCCTCCTGCCCTCGGTGAACCCTGCCTTGTTCCCATAGTCAGCTGGGATCGGCTCCAGCTTCCCCGTGATCCAAAATGGAAAAGCAGTTTAGAGAATAAATGAATACAATTTAAATCGAAACCAGTAACCAACGAAAGTTTTTTTCTTCCAAGAACCATGCATCCAAGCCATGGACCATGTAGGAACCTTCATTTTTAAGAGCATAATCTACCCCGTGTAGTCATGAGAGTATTAGCCATGGGGTGAGCTTGCCGTTAATTTGCCTAAAGCAAATTTCTCCTGGAGAGCCAGGGTGATCCTGTAGGCCCAAAGCCAATGGACCGGCTTGCTCTTTCAAAGCTGGTGCTGCTTTCTCCATGCTCTGCAGTGGAAAGTATCGACTGTTTCCCAGTATTAATGAGGCAACAAAGGGAGCGCACAGGGCCACTTCCTGGGATTTGCCGCCAGTCAGCTGACTCTAAGAGCCTTTCCCTCCCCGCGGAGCATGGCTCTGTGCCTCTGTATTATTCCACAGGCTTTAGGGGATGTGTTTATGCAATCATTAATCTCACCACTTCTTTTCTCTGGCCGGGATTAGAGCTCCGTGTCTCATTCACCGGCCCGTCACTAAGGTAGGTTCACCCAGAGGTGGCAGCAAACCGCATGCACAGAGTGTGTTGGTGCATTCACTTACTTAATTGGGTTTGTGTATTACTGTAGCTGAGGAAGGTACATGTTCTTTCGCAAAATGTCTAATGGGCTAAAATCGAATGAATTCAAATGCTCACATAACTGTGCATAACATGTTCCCTACAAACTCAATAAAAATGTACATGTCTGTATAAAAAAAAAAAAGAAAACAACACACAAAAAACACAGCATGCAGTGCATCTTCCCTCACAACTTCCCTGGCCGCATAATCCCCCTTTGCTGAATGCGAGCAGGGCAGGGTTCGCAGGGCTGTGAAAACAGTGGTGCAGGAGGCACTAGCATGCTGTAAGCAGTCTGTGAACTCTAGTTGACAGCAGAGAGTGCAAGACCACTTCTCACGCTGCACGGACTGTGTGATCAAGGAATGTGCTTTGTGCACAGTCTGCTTGATCTAAAGAGGAGCACAGCCATGCTAGTACTTCTTTCTTTTATCTAAACTTTTCTGTTTAGTCAAACCATAAATTCTTTCTTTTGGCCTCGAGAAAATGCTTCTGGTGAATCACTATTATGAATTATAGAGAAATACTGTAGTTAAGGCAGATGAACAATGTTTACTCAGCTGTTCGTTCTATCTGGAGACTTTTCACTTATTTGTCATAACAGCAGCCTTGTTTGCTCGAGCGCAGAGCAAATACTTCAATAGCTTTCCATCACGGAGAGTATTTCGTGCATTTACGGTACTTTTTTTTTATTTTTTATTTTTTCTGGACATGAGAGCACTTCATCCCCCCCCCCCTTTGAATTCCAGTGCGACTTACAACTTCATTCATCTCTCCCTCACTTCCTCAGTGTTTTTCTCGCTCTGTCTGTCTTTTTCTGCCTTTCTGCCAGAGATGACAGGAATCCATAGGTCAGAGTACTGTAACTGCAAAAGCGGTTTCATGAGAATAGACAGGTGAGCAGACTGAGAGATAGAGGGAGAGAGAGAGAGAGAGAGAGAGTAGGAAATAAAGAGATGGTGAGAGAGCGATAGTGGCCTCAGCTGAATGCCTGAGAAAGCTCCCGTTTGGAGGTCCCATGACGCAGCGGATCTGTGGAAAGGTTGGGTGCGTCTGGTTACAGCTCTATCGGGGCTATATCAGCGAATGGCGGGATTCAGTATCGCTCGCTAATGTAACAAGCCCCATTTGTCTTAGCCACACATCTCTGGAAGCACCTCGCCAAAGCCATTGATGTCATTCATCTGGTCTGTCCTTGGTTGCTCTTTTCCTCCAGTGATGAGGAGAGAGGGGGGAGGGGGGGGGGTGTAATGCCTTCTCATGGCTAGAATTACCCAATGTGTTGAGTAACGAAAACCCGTCTTACAAACACACATTCGAGTGCAATCTTTAAGTTTAAAGATGCCTTTAAAGGGCACATGCCCTATATTTGTCTTGTATTTCGTTCTTCCCGAGGTTTTGTGGCATGTGTCATGTTCCTGTGCTGTTGTAGTACATTTTTTCATAGCCATCTCAGCTCATAAAACTAAACAGGCTGTTTTACTATTGTACCTTTAAGATGGACATATGTAAATGATCTCTGTTCTGATTGGCTGCCCTGTATTGCCTCGTTTAAAAAGCAGTTCAGGCTGTAATAACTCTAATCTGTATTAGTGGGCGGAGCTGCTGCAGGATGAATAGGCAGGTTTATGTACAACCCCAATTCCAAAAGAGTTGGGAACATATCACATGTTTAAACTGCGTAAACGTATTATTTCAATAATAAGGTCATTTTGAATTGGAACGCAGCAACATGTCTCAAAAAAGTAAACATCTGGGGAAATCGGGAGACCAGTTGCAGGATTTTTGGGAGAGGAATGTTGTCCCATTCTTGTCTGAGAAATCTAGCTGCTCAGCAGTCTGTAGTCTTTATCATATTTTTCATTTCATGAGGCACTAATCTTGTGATGATATTATGTACTGTAGATGATAGGATATTCAAAGTCTTCACAATTTCGGGGTTAAGGAATGTTATTCTAAAATTGTTCCTCAAATTGGAGACAGTTCTTTCTGTCGTTCTCTCTGCGTCTCTAAGAGGCTCTTTTTATACCCAGTCATGTCACTGACCTGTTGCTAGTTAAACTAATAAATAGTTGTCAAATATTCTTCCAGCTGTTTCATTTTGGTGCCACTTTTATTCTTGAGCCTTTTGTTGTCCCAACTTTTTTTGAGACATGTTGCTGACATTAAATTCAAAATGAGCTAATTTTATTCATGTAAAAGTCTTACTTTCAATATTTGATATTTTTTTTGTTCTATTGTATCTGTTCAATGAAATTGTAGTTTATAAGATTTGCAAATCACTGATTTTTTTCTTTTTACAGCATTTTTTTTCTGTTTTTTTTTTTGTTGTTTAATCCATAAACTGATAGTACATTTGAAAGATTAGCCACATTTACACGTTACACCAAACTCTTTGTTTTAAAAAAGTGAAGTCAAGTTTTTTTTATGTTACGTGCCCTTTAAATCCACACTGTACCACCATCATGCTCATAAAGCTTCCACAGTGCGCAGATTTACGCTTGCTGTTCATGCATTACATCATTAGTACAATAAAAGTCACCTAGACCTCGTCTGTCTCTTTTTTGCCCACTGCTGTAAGTAACTGTGACTGCTGGCTTGACCTTGGAACTTAGGACACGAGGGCTTGTTATGCAAACTGATATGATGGTTAGCAGGGTGACATATTCAGTAAAGGCCAGAGCCGCTATTGAGGCTGACAGGCAGGGCCAGCTGGGTCAGGAGTTACTGTTCTCTTTATACTGTACTCTACAAGACTGGGCCTGTACACACTGGCAGCCCAGCAAAAGGCAAATGCCATCTGAGCAGTGTGGAAAGCTGCAGTTGAATCAGGATGAATGCTGTGCACATACACATGCACATAATATGACTTCAAAATCTTCAAAAGCATGTGTTTCTTATATATAGCAGTGCTTGATTCCTATGAATAGCAAAGTGCTATGAATAGCTTTGCACACTCAAGACAGGCAGGGACTAAGAAAAATCAGGAGTGTACATGCTGGACACAGACAGCCCGGTGTATCATGTGTGTGGATATGCTCAGAGAAGGAGCTGAGTAAGGAGGCCAGCCAGGTGTGCTCCAATTCCCCTGAAATGTGCAGAAAACAGTGCCAGTCTTCAGGTAAATGGAATGGTTTATCCAACAGCTGCCTCAGCACTCTCATGCAACAGACAAATGTTGTTTTTATTATAATTATTATTATTGATGATCATTTTCTTGGTGGATGTGGTAGTACTGGTCGTAACTTCACTGTAGTATTTTTAGAATAATATGCAATCAGTTTAACTCTTTATTCCAACCTATATAATCTATAGTTACCTTATGTTTCTTCTATTGTTGCCATATCATTTATTTTTTAATAAAATTAATTATTTAATACCGAGCAGCCTTTTTTCTTCTATAAACAACTTATTTCTTCTATTTTTGAGATAAAAGGCATTATGACCGTGATGATATGCAAATGGTTGGGTTGGGTAGTCATTTTTTTATGTATGTAGCAGACAGTTGGTTTTCGCTCCCTGTGTAGGATGTGTTCTCCTAGTGAATGCATTTGTAGGTAAAGCGTTGTACAATGGGGTGATGGGGCCCCAGCTGCCGGTCGTTTGTCCGTTCCTTTGGCTGGCTCCATTAGCTGCTTCCACTCACACTCACTGCAGTGGAAATGAATGTTCACTGTGGCCATTACTGAGAGTAGACTTTCCCCCTCGGCTGGGTCAAATCAGGCTCAGGTTGGGTGTGCGGAAGGGTTTGGGAATTCACTGACGTACAGACATGCACACGCTCTTGTACACACTTTCGGAGTCTGATTGTTTTCAGTTGAGGTATTCTCTTTGATCACCATGCACCATGTGTGTACTGGCTGTGTTCTCTTGACCCATTGACTCAATGCATCAGTGGTGTTTGATGCATATTTTTTTTTGTTGTTGTTTCTAGGGGGTGGTGGTGGTAAAATAAGCTTCACGGAGTTTCTTTCGTGTCTGTTTACGCTCATTACATGGCCTCCGCCGTTCCTAACGGACCATATTACATATCTGCCACACATTCAACACCACCCCCAATCCATTTCTAAATGTACACACAGTACCCTGTGATTCCACTGTGTTACCATGCGTAAATCCATGCCTCTTTGTGCAGAACTGAGTCCTATAGAGCAGATCATATTCAATAAAGCAGCAGCAGTGGTGAAGGCCCTCCCAGAATTGCATACTAATGCAGCAATTACAGGGGTAAAGCATCGGCGCTGCGTGGTGAGAGAGAATTCCCATGTGCGATGGAACAAGCCGCTTTGTTGTTGTAAAGGTTTTCTCGGTGTAATTGTGCAGGCCGGTTTCTTGAAGCTTTCATTATATATATTCTTTCTCCTGTTTCTTTGTTATCCGGCATGCTGGATTGGCTCCCCTGCGGGGTCTGAGAGGGACCGATTCACTGTTTAACTAAAGCGATGGAGAGCTCTCAGTCATGGCTTAAAGCTGCTTCAGCTTGTGAGGTTGAAATGGCTCAGCGCAGGTTAAGAAGTCGCTCTTGTTTTGCTCTGCCGCGTGCCTGTCAATTGAAAAGCTCAGAGTGAACGCTTCCTGCTGATCCACTGTAATGGCAGCCTTTCCCTACTGAATCCTAATTGGGACTATTAGAAGAGAACTTGTGGTGCTGGTCTCCAACTGGCCATAACTTATAGTTTGCAATAGTTTGGCCAAAAATCAGACCTTCACAAATTTCTACTTACCACAAACACAATTGTACATCAGACTACAGTGTCTGAGTTTAGCTTTTTAGTTCTGCGCTGGAGAAACAAGGATGATTGAGCTAATCAGTAATAGCTCCAGGGTAGCATCATTTAGGAGGTTTCCGGCCTTGTCCTACAGGGATTGAGATTTCTTCGCATTTTCTGAATATTTTCACAGTATTATGTACCGTAGATGATGAAATACCTCAATTCTTTGTATTTTGTGTTAGAACCATTTTTTTAACTGACTGACAGTTCTCTTATGAATTTTGGCACAAGGTGGTGAACCATATCCCATCTTTGCTGGCAGAGACTGAGCCTTTGGTGGACGCTCCTTTTACATCCATTCATGATCCCCTCACCTCTTACCAGCTCACCTGCTTGTTGTGGAATATTTCAAAACGGCTTGAAGATTCTATAAATATCTCTATTATTTTACTCTGTGCCAACTCTGCAACTGTGATATCAATTTAAGCAATATACGGTATACACAATGTACAGTATGCTTGTGTGGTGCATACGGTAAACAGTATACAGTATAATAAACCAAGTATGTACAGTTATATGTAGCATATATTCTTTAATACACACATGCTTATATATACAGTATACAACATACAGCATTTATACAATATATAATAATCAACAGACTATACAGTGGGCTACACAGTGCAAAATGGACAGTACAATTAAAGCACAATATATACAGTGTGCATTATTCAGGGGATGTAGATTAAATGGGGAGGTGATGGGAGCTGTATTGTCATTAGGGTGATGGCCTAAGGGCAGAAACTGCCCGTGTCTGGCAGTATTGGTGAACATGGACCTGTAGTTTGTTAGTTATGTTGGGATATGATGTTCTTGTCCTAAGTTCTGTTTGAAGAGGTGGGTCTTCAGTTGTCATTTGAAGACAGTGGGGGTCTCTGCAGTTCTAATGGTCAGGAGAAGTTCATCCCACCACTTAGATGACAAAACTGAGAAGACCCTTGATGCCTGCCTTCGATAACTATGCTGATGTAATTGACTTTTGTATGTCACTGTGTAAGTTTCTGAGCAAAAACGATGATTTGCTCTTGGTAAAAAATTCCCTGAAGAGAAATCTCCTGTTTGCTTGGATGTGTTTATCTTGGGGGAAGAAAGACCCTACACTTTTCATCTGCATCAAAAGTTGTATTGAATATTGATATTGTTCAGAGTATCGTATCAAAGTTGAGATTTGAAATATCGTAACAACACTACATCCTAGCGTCGCAAAATACGACTTGCAACAGTGCGCCTCCTGCAGCAGTCAATCAAAAATAGTTGCAGTGATGTTTCGGCTTCAGTGAGCCCTGTTCCCAGCGAAGTGCAACGTCAAGCCTCGCCACGCATGGCATCCATAACCGAAAATAGCCAGGCAGCAGAATGTGGAATAAACTTTGGTTAGGCAGATGTGTTTGCTTATCTTTCCACACGATTTTGATTTGCCATTCAGGCAAAACATGTTTAACAGGAGGTTGTGGAACAAAATGACAAATTTAGATGGTTTCAAAAAAAAAAAAAAACGCTGCTTGAAATACATTGAAAGTGCTATAGGATTCCTGTAACGACTTCGGCTCGACTTGTCAATCACTATAAATATTTATGCTGGCGTACGGTTTGCACACATTTTGATTCATGTTTGTTGGAACAGCACAGGATGGAGGGTGGCATAATGCAAATTTCTCCCCTCTCTCTCTCTCTAACTCTCTCTCACTCTCTCTCTCTCTCTCTCTCTCTCCCCCTCCCCACCAACACCCCCCACCGGGAGTAATGTGTGCAATGACATGGTGAGAGGGGGTGTGCCCTGTGGCATTGGAGTCCCCCACTCCGAGGGGAGTGCTTCACCTGTCACTGATCAGAGAGTGTGTGCGTGAGCTCAGGTGGAGTTTTGGAAAAGGGCGGAGGACTGAGCACACACACACACATGCTCCCCCTACACATAACTCGTCTGCTCACTAAACCCTTCCTTATTCCCCCCTGAGCGCACACACACAAACACACACACACACACACACACAGTGTACACACTCGCGGGCAGGAAGCTCGTCAGTCTTTGCCACAACAGCACATAAATTAGTGCCCAGATTACTCTTCCTCTGTGCACGCGCAGAAAAGCAGACGTGGGGAGTGTGTTCAGTCGTTTGGGAATAGCTCCATCCGGCTCCTCCACTCACTGAGTGTCAGCATGCGTTTCAGTGAGCTGCTCAAGTACATCCAGCGAAAGAGAAACGCGCACTGCTGTTTTCACAGAGGCAGCACAAGCTGTGTGTGTGTGTGTGAGTCTGTGTGTGTGTGTGTGTGTGTGTGTGTGAGAGGGAGAACTGAAAAATTAATGGCATCACACGCAAACAAACACAGATGCACGCATGAGTCCCCCGCTTGAAAGCAGCCCAAAGGCAGACGGCCAGACCTGAGCTGCAGCTTTTACAGGAGAGACCATGAAGGAGAAGAGTGAAGAATGTGCCCTCTGTCTGTCTGTCTGTCTCTCTCTCTCTTTGTCTGTCTGTCTGTCTGTCTGTCTCTCTCTCTCTCTCTCTCTGCTTCTCCTTCTCTCTCATTCTATGCAGCACATAAACACACTCCCATGCTGAATATCGGGGGGGGGGGGTGAGAGTGGAGAGTTAGACTCTCTCCCTCTCCTTCTCTCTCTGTTACACATGCACTCTCTCTCTTTCTCATCAGCCTCTCTATCTCTCAGATCTGCTCTCAGTCTCATGTGACTGCGGATCATAGCAGAAGACTGCGATTAAGGGTGGAGAATTAGGAGAGAGGCAGCAAACAAACAAACAGACTCACCCAGTGGCTCTCACTTAGTCCACATGGTTAACAAGCTACATAAATATTTCAGTGCAGCGGTTTTATCTTTCATTTGTCTGTGTGCAGTGACATTTCAGCGATTTTTTTTTTTTCCCCCGTTTTTTGAATGATGATGCAGGGCTTTCCCCAGAATGGCGTGTGTGTGTGCGTGCGTGATCTCGCACAACTCGAATGAAGTTCATGCTGTCAGTTGGGTCTCATGGTAATAGGCCAACAAGCTACAATCCCCAAACAAATTGCACATTTATGCTATTCCGTCTGTGCATGTGCAGCACTGCTGTCCTCTGCCACCGACATTCAAATAACCTTCTCTCTTCTGCTCAAATGGGAATAAAGACAGAGAATAAAAAGCTCCTGCTCTGTTCTCTTACAACTCTTCTGCCTCAGCAGACAGTAAGAAGCAGTGTATGTGTTATTATTATTATTATTGTTATTATTATTATTGTTGTACAATATATTGTAGGTACATCATTATCGCAGTATTGGTCTCTACAATACTGATATTGCTATAAGGCTGCAATATGCAAATGAGGTTCTGACCAATCCCAGAACTTGAATGTGAAGGGGTGGGGCTAAACTGATATAGGCTAAATAAGGAGATTTATATAAACCTCACAAAAGCTAAAAATTATTTTAAAAACGGGATGTTTTAAACCCCATTTTCCATATATGGACTGTTTGAATTGGTAGTGATGGTGGTGGTGGTGGTGGGTTGGTGGGTGAGTTGGGGGGGGGTGAACATACATTGTGAAGCTTTAACAGTACTTACACTCTTCAAGCCTTTTTCATTAGAGAAATGTGATGTGTGATATGGTATTACATCACAACAACATTCGCATGGCTAACACCACTTGGTCATAGTAAAACTGAAGTGCATTGCATATCAATGTTTAATCACTTATTTATTATTAATAATAACTGTGATACGCAATTCTATCGTCAAAAAGTTAGGTTCATCAACAGTAAGGGTTGCCATGCCGCATAAATCCACATAACTATGTCATTAGCATTAAAACAGATTTCAGTTGGTATGTACAGTAGTGTATGTGGGTGTATGTATATACATATCAAGTGCTTTATGATGGCTTCAGATGAGGCTTGGCCAATCAGAATGTGGCAGTTTCTGTTTTATGAGGATGTATTTGCCTTCCAGCTGTATCATCTTTAGACGTTGTGATGTTCTGACTGATCTCTAGCACTGCTGTAGAATTACTGGAATGTGTAGAATGAGGGTTATATGCAACATCATACATCATTTCCAATGCTCAACACATAATTCCCAGCTTAACTGACCCAGTTGTCATAAAAGAGGTGCATGTTTAACAAGCGAATGCATTGGGATAATAAGTGCGGCTGATATCACTGAGCAGTGCAAAACGTGGGGAAATTTCTTTTCAGAATGGAGTTTGATGAAACTGCCATTTGTGCTTTTCCGGCTGGAAGGCCCATTGTTAATCTGGCTGTAATGCTGTGCTGGACACAGTTCCAGCGCTGCTGTCCAATCGCTTACATAAGCCTCTGACATGAGCCCGCTGGCTTGCGTCATTTGGTCACTGACAGCTGTCAACGCACACCCACGTTAGCAAACGCCCCCACACAAATATACAGAGAAGCAGAGCGCGAGACCAGTTGTGGACCAGCACCAAATGCTCCTTTGAACTCATTTATTGCAATCTGCTGGGTCATTATGCTCCCTGTCTTTTAGAAGAAATGAAATATTTATTTAGACGCCATCCAAACGATCAGCCCAGGGAGATTCGGAGCGGAAAACGAGCCTTTATCTGCGTACGAACGTGGAATTCCTGTGTGACAGCTCCTCTGTTGGGTTTTAAACCAGCAGATATGATCCAGTGGCTCTGACACACTGACATAATGGGTTAATCTCACAGCATTATGAACGCAGTCCACGTCTGTCCTCTGCTGTTGGATGTTATTTCTGCCAGATTGTGTAAACTGTCCAAAAGCTTGTCGGGATTTGAACGCAGTGAGGAAATAACAGGAGCTTTTCGTGCAGGTTTTTGGGTGGTGGTGGTGGTGGGGGGGTGGGGGAGTGGGGGTTTGCACATCACAATAGGTGTACTTCGCTGAACCCTCTTCTTTTTTTCCGCTCGACAAACCAAAAGTGCTGATAGGTGTGTTGGGAATCTGGACGCTCTCCGTACACTGAGAAAAGAATGCGCGCAAAGCCGTTTAACGGGAAGACAGAAGGCTGCGTGGTGAAACCAGCAAAGCGGCCCTCCCTCCATTAGCGAGGCAAAGCCCCTGAATATTTCACACGCTTCCAATATATTGTGTCAACATCCCACTTTTGCCTCCCTCCTGAATGACGCTCTTCAGGTACAAATGAGGCGAGAGCGCATTAAAGGAGCTTGGTGGAAAAGCGCTCACTTCGGCGAGAGAGTGCCTTTTGTGATGCTGATGTCAGCACTAATGCGCTGAAAGCGCGCCGCGGCTGTGACAGGCTAGAGCCGAGCCGTTAGTATGCGTTACGCCGTAATGATCTTTGTCTCCCTTTTTTGATGAAGTGTCTGGTTTTTTTTCCTAACTGACTTTTCACTGTCTTCATTTGTTCTTTTTTAGCGCAGGAAACCCGGCTTCACTACAGCCAGAAACGTTCCGCTCGTAATTGCTGTGTTTCATGCTCGTGGCCCGGCTCAGACAACCCGTCTCTCCGTCGCTGCCTGCATTAGGCTATGAAATATGGCTTCCGCCGGAATTTATGTGCATGAACGATACGTCGAGCCAATTACAATGGCCTTTTGGTGCACGAGTGACAATTGTGTTCCATGGGTGTGAGAATGGAGCGTCTGCTCCAAAGCCACTGGAGAGGATTTTCTCCCACTGGGCTTGATCTGAGGGCTGTGTGGAGGACAGAGAGCTGGAGCGGGGGAGAGATGGAAAATGAAGGGAAAGAGAGAGGGAAACAGCCAGGCGGAGGGGGGAGGAAGGGAGAAAGAGAGACAGGCAGGGCCAGAGAGAGAAAGCGACCGGGATGACACGTCACTCTCTCCTCAGGCCTCTGACTCAGTGACCTTGAACTGGGCTCCAGGGAGGCACAACAGAACGGAGCACTCTAATGAACTAACGAACTGCTCTCAATCAGACCCTCTCACTAAAGCTTACTGACCACACACCACACCTACTGAGGATATGGACGTCATTTCAGCTTGTACAAATGTACGATCTTATAGCAAGTGAAGCCAGTTCCCCATGATTGC
Source organism: Arnoldichthys spilopterus (assembly GCA_037974385.1). NCBI lineage: Eukaryota > Metazoa > Chordata > Actinopteri > Characiformes > Lepidarchidae > Arnoldichthys > Arnoldichthys spilopterus. Next base: position 8,803,536 of record JBBPDA010000126.1, on the reverse strand, counting down.
AGATTAAAGCAAGGGGCAATGGTGCACTCACCCACACTGTCTGACAGACAACAAGCCTTTTGTTAGCCCATGGCTGTCATGTGGTGCTTTCAAACCAGAGGAACTTTTTCATAGTTCTTAGAACCGCTGGAGGAAGTTACCCCTTTTTTGTGTCCACACTGCAGGAAATAAGGATAATTTTAGTTCTTAGAACTTTTCTAGCTCCTGCTTCAGGGTTGGTACTTTCCTGCACAAGAGAATCATAAGTGATGTTAGTGAAAGGTGATTGGTCTAGGCGAGAGTGTACAGGGCTGCAGGTGCCATTTTTAAACTGTGTGAAACATTAGCCATGTAAACAACAGTGTTAACGCTGTGAAACACACAGAGAAACAGACCAACAGTGACGTTCAGACATTATAGAGCCGATATGCGTTTTGATGTGTTTAAGTGCTCAGTTCACAGCGTCCAACATCTTCTTCTTTGCAGTCATTATACCAGCCATCAGCCAGCTTACATCGTTTCAGGGTTGTGAGTGGTGGCGTGAAAGAAGGCTCCAGTTAAACTCCACTTTTGTCAGTTTTCAGTGCTTTACAAATGTGAAAATATCACCTCCCATCTACACTGTGCCAATCATGACTCTGGTTAACAGCCATTGAAAGATTTTTTTCCCTTTAAATCACTGGGATATGAGATATGAGGTGTTGTTAGGCTCTGAAAACATGTCTTGATAAAGTATAACAACTAATGTGTGGGTGAGTATCTATGAGAAATCAGTGGTCAGTAGAGCTCGTAAAAGAGCAGGCTAATCACTCAAATTTGGGGGGGGTTTATCATATTTTGTCCCATCATAGCAAAACTCTTGCAAAGCCAACATTCACAAAGAACAGAAAAAGAACAGTTGCAGATGTTGTTGTTTACTCATTACGTTGTGCACCTGCCAGCCAGCTCAGCTCAGCAAGACACCAGCAATAGAACACTACTAATGGTCAAATGCTGTTTCCACTGACACACACTGGATCAAAATGAAACCAAAGTGCACTGTAAAGGCTACAGCGCTTGTTGTTTGAACTTTGATCAGCCCCATGAAACAGCATTGTTTTTGCTGGAAGTGTGTTCGTGCCCTTAGCATCACCGAGCCTTCTGGACTCACCTGTGTGCGTGCAGACACATCGGCCTCTGCCACAGTGTGTCCACTATCACTGGGCTTTCTGTCAATAGATATTGACTTCTGGATCCACTGTACTTACTCCACAGAGCTCTCTGTTTGATCATTTCTGTGTGAATTCACTAAAGTGCTCCGGATCTTTGAACTCTATTCACTTGGCGCTATACAGTCTCTTCATTCAGTCACCTGTTAATTCATTAAGGAAAATCCTGTTGACATTAGGACTGAAATAATTATTGAACGTTATAGATGACGTTTCAAAATATTAAACATTCAATAGCTTACCTTGTTGGAGTGTTACATACATTAGCTAGCCACGTCAAACTGATTTAAAATTCAATGCGTGAAGTAGCTCTTAATTATGGGCAGGTTTTTGATAGACACATGAAAAAGAGCAACACACTTTTTAACTTTGGTAGACCTTTGTGAACTGGAGAATCATGAGTTTCCTCATGCTTCCATCCGATCTGATTATTTTAGCCAAGGATCCAATATGTTTTTGATACTTTAAAACTTGCAGCGATTTGTTTCAGTGAAATTTCACACAGTCTGCTACATTTCCATCAACTCACATATGCAAACAAATTATAATGTGAGCGTTTTACTATTAAAGGTCAAATACAGCAGTGTAGTCATAAGCAGAAGGAACTTCTCAGTACAAAACACTGATCACAGTTACACTGATTTCTTTTATGGGTTGGATTGATACATTGGGTTGTGTGCTATTTTGCTCGATCCATCGATACATAGGGTAATACATATAAGGGGTGTAAAAAATATATATCAAAAACATATCAGATCGTTGGCTAAAATAATCGAATCAGATGGAATCATGAGGAAAATCATGATTCTGCTGCTCACAAAGATCTACCCCTAAAGAAAGTATGTGTTGCTGTTTTATTTTTTTTTGTAAACACGGCAGGTGGCTTTTACGTTGTATGAAACTTTAACGATGAATAGACCAATAGAAATGCTTCATAATCACTTGTTCTAAAATGTTCTTCCATTAAGTCTCTCAACATTTCTGTTGGGTCAGGACTTTGACTTGGTCATTCCAAAATCTAAACTTTTTCTTGAACCAGTCTTTGTTAGAGCACCTTGTGTTTAGGGTTGTTGTCTTAATGGATGTCTCCAACAAGGACGTCACAGAAAAATCATCGGTGAGTTGAATAAGGGGTTGCATGAGTGTCTATTGCTTTACCTTATGGAAGGAGATGTGCTGGATTTTGCTGACAATGATGTCTCCAGCTGTACAGTCAGCAGTTTAAAAATAATGGTACGATACTCTAAAGGTTTGATGCAGGTTTAATGTTTTTAACAAATCTACGGTCGCACAGTATTACAGTATGTAGTGTAATTCTGGGAATTTTAGACATTTTAAATCTGAACAACAGTGGTCAACTAGACACCTTGGAGACACATGATAAACACCACCGTAAACATTGATGCGTTTCACTTGTCCACTTGTGAGCCAGTCACCCAAGGTGCAATATAGAACCCAGTGTAAACAGGGCTTCAGAAGCACAAACCTCCTGTTAGTGACTTCTTCTTTTTCTTTGGCTGCTCTCGTTAGAGGTCGCCACAGCGGATCCTGTTTCCATTCCTTCCTCTTTCACACCAACCATCTGTCCTCTCTCACTGCATCCATAAACCTCCAACCATCCTCTTTGGTCTTCCTCTTTTCCTCTTGCTTGGCTGCTCCATCCACAGCATCCTTTTTCCAATTCTCAGCCTCTCTCCTCTGCACATGTCCGAACTAATTCAATCTCACTTCTCTGGCTTTGTCTCCAAACCGTCCAACCTTAGTCTTTCCTCTAATATACTCATTGTTAATTCTGTCCATGCTCGTAGTCTTAGCATCATGTCAGTGACAATTTTCCATTCTTTACATTTACTGGCCACATTTAAACTGTTAACCATTATTATTTGTGGATTAATTTACATGAATAATTAATTATCAAGAGATTTGTTTCTACCAGCTCTGTTCTAAATATAAAATATTTCAAATGTGAAAACAGATGGAATAATAAAATTATTTTTTTTTATATATTAACGGTCTAGTACAGTCTGTATTCTGTCATATAGTTTATTGCTGCACATTTTCTTTGCAGTTCTCTCTTTCTCCTGGTAAAGAGATTTTTAGGTGATCAGTTTCAGTTTAGGCTCTGTCTCTGGACAAAAGAAGCACGGAGCGAGTCCAGGAGCCCGCAGTGTGAGCCAGGCTGGAGACAAAGAGCTTTGTGACCATTTTCATGTGGAGGCCTGGGGAGAGGGTAGACAGAGAAGGCAGTGTGTTTGCTCCCGGGGCCTCTTCTTACTGTATCCTCCATGCTGGGCACTGAGTCATACCCAGGCTGGTTCCTAGTGCACCATTCTGTTCGCTTCACCCCCCCTGCCCTCAACTGATGTGGCATGGAGTCTGCCTGCTCGAAGATGGAGGGCCCTTTGAGCTCTGCCCAGGGAGAAGCAAAGAGAGGTATCCGAGGAGGCAGCAGGCTCTGTCGCAGCGGCTTTAGCTCGCAGCCTTCAACCCTCGAGCCTGGCACCAGTACTGTGGCGCCAGGGGGCTGAAGGCTGTGAGCTGTGGGCTAAAGCTGCTCTAGCAGAGCCAGCAGTTTGGAGGCGCTAACCCTCATGGCAACGCTTGTGTTTCAGTCCACGCTGTAGTCTTAACACCAAGTGCAAGTTCAAAAACTAAAAGGCCTGTTCATGATTTTGTCCACAGACATGATGTAGCTAATTAATTCTGCCCAGCTAGGGGCAAATGTGCTGTGTATTTCACAAGCTTCCAGAAATGTCCAGGTTGTATCACACAGCTGATTTGCTGATTTTGCCAATTAATTATATCTAGCTAGTTTGAGCTAATTAGCTAATTTAATTAGCCAACAAGATTCTGGGGAGTACAGTTTTACAGACTATCCATTCACAGCTGTCACTGTGGCTCTGCGCTTAACAGAAATGAGGAAAACACAACATCACATTGTTGAAACATGCATGAATAGATGGGCTGGGAGTTGGTCCCAAGAAGAGTTGACGCTCCGTTGATTCTCCGTTTGGGAACAAAGAATCGACTACATCTTTGTATTTAGTTTCATGCACTGTTTTTATGCATATTTACATATTTCATTGCTTATTTTGGTATATTGCATATAAACAAATTGAAAATGGCAAATATTTCATGTTAAAGTTTTTCGTGGAAAAAGACAAATCGCGTTGGAAACACGTTTAGTGACATTTAGGTTTGCCTGTAGCCACATGGAGATATTCTGCTAGACAGCCTGTCTAAAATACATCCTTCCACAGTACACGTCAATCAATTGTTAATTTGGATTTTTGACAAAGATAAAAAATTTCAAAACTGAAACTGGTGGCTTATTGTTGCATCTACGGTAAAAACAAAAGCTGAACAGGAGTGTTTCCCTTTGCTGGTAATGCAGCATTGCTTTCCCACAGCCAGGCACATTCAATGGGACAGATTTTGCCGCTTCTCTGGAGCAGTGTGCCACTGGAATCATGCACAAAATACGCTCCGGTGACGCAAAACTTTGTAGCAAAAACATTCAGCTTTGCTGGCAAAGTTCAAGATTTTTTTAGTCAGTAACATACAGGCTTGTTGTCACGTGAATCCCCCATAGGAATTATACTAAGTAAAGTCTGCAGGCAAATAGCAGCAGGAATTGTCCCAGCATTAGATTCTGTGTCATGTGACCCTTTCCTGTTAGGTTCCCATGTACAAGTGCATGTTTGTTTTGATTTATTTTAAGAATTCAGATAATTATTGTGTGGAATCAGCCCTTTAATGACTCCTCCCCTTCTATATGTCAGCCTGCAGCCATAGACAGTGTTCAAACAGCGTGCAGCAATATGGATCCAAACAGGACAAGATGAAATTTGTAGGCCGATATACAATTTTTTCATGCTTGTACCTGTATATATATTCAACTTATATTTGATTCTATAATGAAAGCATTTCAGCATGGTATACTAGCTTCACATGAATGCTCTGCTTTTCTAGAATCTAATAAATGCATTATTAATTGAAGTGAACGTGATTATTTGTCATTGTGAACACACTCAATACATGTATGTTTGAACAATCTGGCGATAATATGTTTTCAAGTAAATATCTGTCAATACCGACACGATTCCAGTGTCATTGTTCATCCCTAGTTCCTCACACTCCCTCCTAAATTGCTTTAGCTGTCTTGCTTGGTAGTTTTGAAGGTTTTAAACTGCGATGCCCTCTGATGACTCCTCCCCTTCCATATGGCAGCCTGCAGCCATAGACAGTGTGCAAACAGCGTGCAGTGTTCCACAATAACAAAAGATAGCAACCGTAGAGATGCAGCAGTGTGTGATTTTAGGGATATTCAGTTTTTTCATGCACAAATCTGCAAATGCTGATACAAAAAAATTGTAAAATGTCAAAGAACTCTGTAAACTTTGAAATGAGAAAAAGCATTTCAGCATCACATAAACATACTGCTGTTTCAACGTGTAATAAATGCATTATAACATATAGTTATGAAATATCTGGCAAATTTAAGTACTAAATATTTAATACCGTTTCCCATGCAAATATCGGTCAATACCAATAACATTCAGTGTTATCATGCGTCCCTAGTTACTCACACTCCTCATTTACCAAAATAAGTGTGAACCGTCCTTTGAAATGATTCTTTAAGGAACCAAAAGTGGTTCTAAGGCTTTGCTCCACAGAACCAGTTTTCATATATTTATTAAAAGTGAAACATTGGTTCATCCGGTCTCATATTCAGTGTGAACACAACACTTGCAAGTGGTTAGTACTGTACAGAAGGGCTTGACTTGGGACACAGCTAATGAGTGGAGCCTGGGAGCTCAAGCCTGGGAGAGCTGTGGGTGGGTGGAGGAGGGCAGTGGAGGAGGGCGCTGTGGTGGGGTAGAGCGTACACAGCGCTGCACTGCCACCTGCTGGGACGAAATTGTCAGTGCGCCACCTCTCCTGGACCCCAACCACAGCCAGCCTTAATTACTGCATGCTTCAGTTGTTCTAAGTGCATGTCAGAACAAATTATGTAAGTAATGAGGCTGAAAATGCTAAAGGAATAGGAACACACTGGCGCTCTAATGCTCGTGGCGGGAGAACACGAAAACAAACAATCGAGTGCAGTGCCCGCGCGGCGAGCGCCCACCACACTGAGACAGTGCACAAAAGAAGGGAGATAATTATACGTTTCTCTTAAAATATTCATTACAGAAGTAGCTCATTATAGAAGGCCCGGGCTAGATGGTCTTATGCTGAAGTAATCTGGCTGCACCATGGCGGTAATCATAGCTGATTACGTGCCATAATGACTCCAGCGTGCCACGGCGTAAGATGCCTTCTCCAGAGAGCTGTATGTGGGGGCGGGGAGGGAGGGGGGGGCATCTGTCAGCGCTGGGTCTGACTGAAATGTTGACTAATGCTGTGTTTACGGGCTGGGAGAACATGCTGACAGGGCGGACCACTCAGTGGTTATGCAGAGAGGGTTAGTGGATCAGCCATTTGAGGGGGGCAGAAAGAGAGAGACAGAGAGTGTGTGTGTGTGTTTGTTTTTGGACATTTGCAGGACAAAAATGTCCTGAAAAATGCCTAAAATATAAGGACCAGCAAAATAATCCTATATATATATAGATATATAGTACATTTAGGACTGCATGTACCTGACTTTGCAAAATATAACTTTGATTAATTTTTGCAAGCTTAAAAATTAGACTAAATGAGAAAAATAGTAGCTTTTTAGCACATTTTGCTCTTTCAGTAATGCAAATTAATACAACATTTCAAAAATTGGTTTGAAATATCTGACAAATTTGTTGAATGTTTTGAATGTCTGCCAAGACAGATATTACTGTACATCACTTATACCTTATTATATACTATATATATATTTATATATATATATAGGTTTATGGTAAGGATTACCATATATAGGGTTTTATATATAATTCTATATCTGATAAACCTTACCATAGACCTAGGCCCAGTAACCGACAGGAAAGATTTTGCCACTGACAGGCGAAGTCACTGTATGAAAGAATGTGTGTGTGTGTGTGTGTGTGTGTGTGTGTGTGTGTGTGTGTGTGTGTGTGTGTGTGTGTGTGTGTGTG
>JBBPDA010000126.1:8778511-8796160 GCA_037974385.1 Arnoldichthys spilopterus | reverse complement strand
TGTGTGTGTGTGTGTGTGTGTGTGTGTGTGTGTGTGTGTGTGTGTGTGTGTGTGTGTGTGTGTGTGTGTGCGCGCATCCCTTGGGGACGCCATGAGGCTATGACATTATCCAGATGACACAACAGCAGCTCACGGGCAGCTGATAAAAATGGGGAGCGGAGGCAAATTTGATGTGAGCAAATGAATTCCGAGCGATTAGATTTATAAGGTTCACTGAAGTATTGTGGAGCTACTGTCTTTGTCTGGAGACAGGCAGGTAGCTGCAGGGAGCTTTGGCTCAGGATCTGAAGCAACTGTGGCAGGAGTGGTTTCTGTCAAGTAGAGCTAAAATGCTTAGGCCACATTAAGCAGCACCTATGTGCTGATCTAATAAATCTAATATCTAATAAAACCGAACACACAACACACATGATCAGCTGTTTTCTATTGGGTTCAATGGTTTTATTTGTGGTTTGTGTGTTATACCGGAACTGGCTCTGATTCTAGCAGCCGAGTACCGAGTATTTAGCTTGCAATAGCCATTTTTCATCAGACGTTCTTGTGACTGAAGAATGGAATGACATCTTTGCTGTGTAAAGCAATAGCTTTATATACAGTGGACATTTCAGTGCACATATGATCTTCCAGTGTTTTCATATGACAGGTCACAGGTTTGCCCCAGTACAATGTGCTGGGAGGTTAAATTGCAATTTCTTACCCATGTGTACTTGTCCATCATCTCAAAAACATGGTATCATGTCTATAAATACAAAACGAATACTGCATATATGGTGAGTTGCGGCAATCTCTCTTATTGCCCACCCGTGTCCCATTTCTAGTACGACAGTAAGGCCTTGTCTTTCTCAGCAGTTGCAGGAGATTTTCTTGGGCTTCACGTGTCTTTGAAGGAGACACCGTCTCTATTTGGCTCTTTTTCTAGTGAGTGTAGTTAGGAGGTGCTCCCTGTCAAACCGTGGTCTGTCACTGCCCTCCTAAAGGGTCCGGGAGCATTTATAATGGGGGAATTTTTATGTATTTCCTCTTTTGTAAGCTGTTAACTGACACCGTGTTGTTGCCATGGTTTGCAGGGGGCTGTGTTCAGAGTTAAGATGGCCTCCTCTGTATCCATGTAGTTTCAGCTTTCAGCACATGGCAGGGAAGAGACGCGTTTGAAGCTCCACGCTGTTTCATGTAGCGACACACAGCCGTGGCGGAGGTGTTGTGCTGTGACTGGTGACAGCGAAAGAAAATCCTGACTGTTTCTTCTCTCTTTCTCTTTCTTCTCCGCAGCTCAAATTGAAATTATTCCCTGCAAGATCTGTGGAGACAAATCATCAGGCATCCATTACGGTGTGATAACATGTGAGGGCTGTAAGGTAAGCAAGCAAACAAATATCTGTGTGTGTGTGTGTGAGAGAGCATGAGAAAACACAAATGTAGTGACACACTAGAAAAGCAGTAAAGAATGTTTTACACACACCATTGTTCAGGCTTTTGAAATCATGTTTCAAAATATTATTGTTTAATTCAGTAATTATATTGAATAAAGTAAGAAAAACGAACTTATACTATAGATCTGTCCTAACGCTTTAGTGAACTGGGCAGTTATTTGGTCGAGCACATTTTGAATCCCTGTATCTAACTGAAACTTTCTCAGCCCGAGTGATCTCTGCCACTTGGTTTGGGTCAGTTATGGTTAAAAAAATCCACTGTTTCTTTAATTAGCAGAACTTTTCAATGAGCACACAGAGGTTTCACGGATCTCTCAGAGGTTCTACGAAAGTCCAAGAAATGTGTTTGATTTTTACTCATTTGTTTATTCAGAGTTTTATGATAAAGAGACATTTCGACTGTTGGATAAAAAAATAGACATTATTATTGTTACTTGCCCAAATGAATTAAAAAAAAATCACTTTTGTCTTTATGTGGCCATTAAAGGGTTAAGATATTTTAATTCTTATTTAAGTTTCTTTACTGTGAGGATCTTTTTAAAGTCACTTCTTGGTTTTTACTCAATTCTCAATGTTAATCAACTTTCTCAGTCATTATATGATCACCTACAACTTTGTTCATCGTTCTGGATACAGCTAACATTTTTTCATTTCCTACAAATTCAGAGTTCACACCTCTGAAGTAGTGTATAGCATCATATAGCGCTGGGCATTATGGCCTATAAGTCATTGTGTAATACTTTTAACCTATACTGTAATACACATTCCATATCTCAGTACTTTTTATTTCCCCAGAACACTTCAGAAATGCGTGATCTAACCCTCTGATACAGGTATACCAGTACGATGAATCTAGTAGTCGCTGATACATCTGTCAGCACGAACGGATTCTTGTTTATATTCATTACTGGTTTCTGTTGACCTGTTTGCAAAAAAAGAGGAAATCTCAACCAAGTCCAGTTTAACAAAGCAGGTTTTGGTTTATTATTAAAAGGTATTTTTATAAAATATATATATATATATATACAGAAATAATGAACCCTTGATTTATCTAGTGTTGCTGTTGGAACAAAACCTTGTATCTCCAAATACGTCAAAACAATCATAGTTTTCAATGTAAATCATTTTGCACCATTTCTGTTAGTTTGTTGACATATTGACATCCAAGGTTTCTATTTTGGGTGTAATGAATGATTCACAGTATTCAGATCTTCATTATTTGATTGATGCAGTATGATACAGTGATGTAGGTGTGTTTGTGTTTGTGTGTGCATGTGCTTTAAGGATTTAATCAATGCTTCAGAGGTGTAAACATCAGGAGGTTGATCACCTTTAATAAGCCACACAGACCTTAAAGAGTTTGTCCCACCACTCTGTGATTATTAGGACAAAGTGACTTCCACAACTTGTTTTCCTTCTGCACTTTCTGTAAGATTTGTTTCTGACTTTAGCTCCGCAGTTACTGTCTCCTCCGCAAATAAAACCATCAAAAGTGCAGCGCTTTGAATTATAGCGCATCGTTAGCTGTTTTGCTATACCGTTGAGTTTCTTCCTCTCCTTTTTTTTGGCGTTTGTTTCAGACATGCCATCCACTCAGCAGAGGGAATTATATGCTTATTGTGTATTCTTGTTTGCCACTTGTCACTGGGGCTGGTTGTTAGTATTCTACAGGCGGGCGTTGCAGAGCGTAGCAGAAATGAACAAACGCTGGGGTTCGACTATTTTTGAATGAAAGACAGACTCCCTGTTCAGCATCTCGCTCACTCACACGGCCCAGCAAAAAAAAATAAATAATAAAAAAGTACAAGCCCGAAGAATAAACTGCTGAAATGTATCTTTAATGATTGCTAATTACTTCAGGCAGAGAGGCATTTAATGATATGTGCGAGCGCACCGCTCTGGCCCATAAATCATAGCATTATTAAGGAGTGCCGCTTGTCACCGGCAGTCCTACCCCACTTTCATAATGGCTGCCATTAGAAAGCAACTTGGCAGCTGTCAGCTGTTTTCTTGTAATTAAACAGCCAATGAGCAACTAATTAAGACATATGTGTATCGAGCAGTGGAGTGGGGTATGTTAATGGTGTGCTGGAATCAATTCATTAAGTAAAAGGGATGAGGTATCAGCTGAGTCGCGGCTCTGCACTTTCCCTCGCTGTCTCTCCCTGTCTATGTCTCTCTCTCTCTCTCCCTCTCTCGCCTCCTCTCTCTCAACACCCACTGATTCTGGACTCTGTTATTCGAATCTAATAGCCGTGCCCAAACTCTCCATTATTTACAATCACAGGCATGCAAATAGTGGCACAGAGTACGGCGCATTAGCTAAGCGGCTTTTATTGCAGCCATTCGGCAGAAGTAGTGAATTATATAAAACGGATTCGTTAAGTAGGCGTCCCCTGATGAAACAGTGGTTTCATGTATGTGACTCAGGGTTTACAGCAGTGATCTCACTCCTGGTCCGGTGTGACTTCATCTTTGGTTACTGTAGACTCGTAAAACTAAAGTTTCCCACACTGCAGGATGTGGAACAGGACAGAAATGGATGTTGGAATTGATGTAAAATATTTATTTTGTGCGTTTAACCTATTTATTTGGCTTTGCGTGGGTTTAGTCAAAGTATCAACTGAGTTGAATAAAACCAGTTTAGTTACTTGACTGTCAAAATAGAGCCCATAGTGTTTGGAATTGTAGGTGACGGTCCAATAATGTCCTAACTCTCTTAATTATTCAGAGGTTTGGGGTTAACATGCAGTAAACCACTTAGAATTGCAGGTCGCGTCACATTTTAAAGGCACAAGTGCATGAGCTATGGTCGATTGCCCTTATCCTGCGGTTACTCGTTACTAAATTTCACCGCTGAAATATGGTTTAATACAACACCAGTGACTTTATACATGGTTTTTGTTGGTCAAAAGCACAACGTCAATTTACTGTCTTAAAACATTTTTGAAAAAATTATTTTGAAAACATGCACACATGCCAGTGTGAAACTAGCAAAACATGCATTACATGATACCACGGGCACTGGGAGGGTGAAGGCTAGCATGTGCTTGCTCTAAATCATGTGAAGCCAGCCACTTTCTTTCTGAGCTGCCTATTGTGCTTTCTGGCCATGGAAGGCAGCAGCCCCACCAGGAACTGAACTCATGGTCTCTACGAATCCCAGACACGTAGGCTGAATATAATAGATATTAATAATAATAATAATTAGATATCAATAGAGACTGAGTGGGGAATTTTTAAACCAATCAAATGCTTCATGAAGGTGCAGCTCATAGGGGAGATGATGCACATTTCGACACAGACAGACAAGCCCATTGTGCCCATGGGTGTAATATAAATTAGTGTAATTGAAAAGGCCTCACTAAAATGACTCCAATTAAGCATGTAGATGTGTGCTGCGTGTAGGGAGAACATGTTACACATTTGTGTGTTTTCGATTGTCCCCAGACTAGGGGATGTTTTCAGATTTTGGTGGTCACTTAGCTGTACTACAGTACTAAGGTTCACCAACCTGTCCCCGGTCCTGGAGTTTGGTCCTGTAAGACTAGTACTGGAGCACTTTAGTCGTTAAAGGTTCCTCACACTTGCACAACTAATTTACAGAAATGGTTCTTGGAAAAGGTTCTTCTGGGGAACCAAAAGTGGCTTGTCTATGGCATCACTCCAAAAAACTCAATTTTTGTAACTGTTTTACTTAAAGTTCCTCTTCTATTGAACAGGTTATAGGCTTGTTCTGTGTGAAAGATTGTGGTCACACACTATAGAGTTTGTTTTATAGCTGCTCTCTCTCTGTCTCCTGCAGGGTTTCTTCAGGAGGAGTCAGCAGAGCAATGCTGCGTACTCATGCCCGCGTCAGAAGAACTGCCTGATTGACCGTACCAGCCGAAACCGCTGCCAGCACTGCAGGCTGCAGAAGTGTCTGGCCGTGGGCATGTCACGAGACGGTGAGTTTAGGGCCGTGGGCAGCAAGGCCCGGTGGCTAGCAAAGGACACAGACTCGGTATTTTAAATGAGAGGTGTAACGCCATGGCAACAAAAATACATGTGGTAGAACGTATGAATGTGGCAGCCTTGGCATTTAATTGATATTTGTTTGTTTGTTCAGTTGTTTATTCCTTCAGATTATGTATCACTCATAATAGCACTGAATAGTGAGCAGTGAAGTTTTGTCCTCTGCTTTAACCCATCCATGAACATCCGTGAACCAATGTACATAAAGGAGCAGTGAGCTGCACACCTATAGCACCCGGGGGCAGCTAAGGGGTTAGGGGCCTTGCCCAAGGGCACTTCAGCAGTGGATGTGGAAGGGGAGAAAGTGCTGCTTACTGACCCTCCGGTCACAAGTTCTCTTCTCTAACCATTAGGCCACAGCTGACTCACTTGTAGCTCACTGGAACAAGCATTTGTCGAATTACAGTTGTGTTCAACTATTAGTCGATTCCACATCTGTGTTTGCAAGTCAGAACTTCAGAATCTAGCCTGTTGATACAGAATATAGCCTTGTAATAATATCGTCGTTTTATAATCATATATAAATAGGACGCGAAGCTGCGACACTAGGCTTGTCAGTGTTAAAGGCTTAAACTGAGGCTTTAATCTTTGGAATAAAATGGTTGGCGTATAATTCTGGTCTCTATAAAAGCCTTTATTCAGATTGTGTCCAGTGTTCACCAACCTTTTAATGCAAAGGCACAAAATGAGCGTTTGCCTTTTAATATACTCTTCTCACATTTATGGTGAAATATGAAGGACATGATCTAACAAAGCTGAAATATGGAGATTTTATTTGTCAAAAACTACTGTTTTAAGTTCCTGGACACATGAATAAAAATACACTGTGGGGCAGTTGTGGTGCAGCAGTTGGGGAGTTGACCTGAAGGTCGCCGTTTCAAATCCCGACACAATGCAAGTACCACTGAGGTTCCCATGATCAAGGTACCGTCCCCAAGCACTGCTCCCTGGGTGCTGCCCACATCAGCTGCCCCCTCCTCTTTGTAAAAGTGATAGTGACTATTTGTCATAGTGAACACACTCCTACAGGGATGGGTTAAATGCAGAGGTCACATTTTGTTGTGGCGCACTGTGTGCTGTGGTGTGTTCACAATGACAAGTAATAATCGCCCATTTCATATGGCTTTTATTACTGTGATGAAATAAATCAATAATTTATTGCTTAAATACCTGAAATGTGTTCAGAATGTGCTGCAACACTTTTAATAGTAAATACAGCATGGTGCTTCTTTCATGTATTCAGTGATGGAATATATGGCTACAGAGGATGGAATATTATGTATGGTGGGGCTTAAACATGTTAGAGGGCCTTGGACATCAGATATCATGCTGATCTGTGATCAGTTCCCAGCATCCGTGTATTTGTATGTGCCAGAATACAAAAGGCAAAGCACATTCTTTCTCTGGGAATTTCAGTGTGTATGTGTGTTACTACAAAGGAGAATTATTTTTAGATTGTGCTAACCACACTGCCGGATACACAGTTCTGTATTCCTTGCCGCCTGCATTTAGAAAGCAAACACTACTTTCTTCCAAGCTGGTGACAAGATCAATGGCCCGGCCTGAGTTCCTGAGTTAGGTCTTGTGTTGGACTTCGGGCCGTGACCAACTCTGGGCGGAGAGAGTATGACAGCAAGTAGCTTTTATTAAATGACTGTCATTAGGAAGGCTCATTAAAGCTAACGCAGGTGAGCAGCATTAACGGGAGCACAGGTGAGAGCGCATGTGTGCTTGCAAGTGTGTATGCGGAGGCCCCCTGCCGGGCTTCTGGCTGGGCTGTGTGACTGTGGCCCGTAACAGGAGGCAGTAATCAGGCCAGGCCATCAGAGTCTGCTGGGCTGCTCTCTCACACACAACCAGGACAGGCAAGGTGACTTCTGACTTCACTCAGACGGGAGCTCACCGGCCCTCGTCTGCCTTCTTCTGTCTCTCTCACACACACACACACACACGCACAAACCTCATTAATTTGTGATTTAGCTTCACAATTGAATTGAATACATAATAAAAGCCCCCACTTTTTGTTGTCCAGTCATGCATAAACCAGTAGCTGTGTTTAGACTGCTCCACTCCTCAACTCATTCACTATTCACTATGGACTGAACAACAATGGAGCGACTTTAACATTGAGAATTGGAACACAACATGCAGGCAGGCACATTATATTCGGAAAAACCAAACAGAGGTAGTGACTTTAGCAGACAATTGCACAATAGCTTTACAGATAAATAAGCCTTTGTTTTCTCCGAATGATGTGGCTTCCAATTGTTGGAGATATCAAAAGATAATGGCAAGCTGTTTTGGTTTTACTGTTGCAGAAGCATCCAGAGGCCTTTAGTGACCATACACATATCAGTGATGTAGTTTTTTCACTCTTTTTTTTTACCATCTATTGCATTCCTAATTAGTTCTAGCTATCCCCATCTTCTGTATTACAGTCAGTCCCTCCAGTTGCACCATTATCACTTCTCCACTTTGGCCAAGAATGTACAGCCGATGTTATCCAGCACACCAGGGCTTTTTTCTTTTACATTTCAACTCAGTCCAAACCAGTTATCTCCTACTAATCTAAACAAAAAGCCTATTTTTTTTATATATTTATTTTAATGCTAAGAGATTTTCTTTTTAAATTTTGTGTAATTTCTATTAACACATGTGTCAAGTATTTGCACAATGTAACAATGAGCTGACATTTTAAATGGTGTAAAGAACAAAAAAACTCTTAAAAAATGTTTGTGTTTTGATATTATAGCAATCATGTTAAAATGCATCGGTGAATCAGTAATATGACATGGGTAATGATTAGCCTACATTATATTGACCAAAATAATGTACTTTATTTTATTACAAGCCATTCTTGTAGATTAAACGAATGCCTTCAGTCATCAGAGAAATCACAAATGCTCTTATCGGGGACTGTGATTGGTCAGGATGCTTTCAGTACACGGTTAAAAAATGTGATCGGCAAAAGAGGACTCATTATACATATCGTGACCTTCTGTGAAGCCAGCATGATGATAGTGATTAGCAAGTGATATGCTGTGCAGCTCCTAGTCTGGACCATGCAAATGCTGCCCTCACAAACACCTACCTATCTATTTTCACATGAACCGAGTTGAAAAAGTCCAGTTCTGTGCTAGGCAGCAGTGGTAGCTGTTCTGCATTCACTATCACTCTGCTGTTTACTAGGCTTATACACATTCGCTGTGCCTTGTCTCATTCACTCTGACTCATCCTGGCCGAGCCTGCTGGCCCTGTCTTAATCTGACAGGTAAGACGCAGAGTTAAGTTAATGCTGTAAGAATGTCAAAGTGAGGAAATATTTTACACCCATTACTCTCCTAATGCGCAGGGAGAGAACTCATTCCCGCTGGGCTGACCATGCTGCTGCGTTAAGCTCCCTGTCTCAGGGCTACGTCCCTGAGGCAGAAGACATGTTTACGTTACCGCTCTGAGTTTAGCAGTGAAGGAGCACTGTCATTTAGTTGCATGTTCTCTGAGACGCAGAATTTAGGGACACAGCAATTGTTCCCCCACCCCAGGCCTGGAATGTACCCTCTGTCCAGTACATTTTCATTTACTACACTGGTCCCTGGGCTCTTTACATAGCTGCCCGCTGCTCTATGTGTGTAAATGTAATGGGTTAAACGCAGAGGTCACATTTCATTGTGGTGCACTGTGATTGAGTGTGTTCACAATGACAAAAATAACTTTCAAAACACTTTCAAGTCACTTAAAAGATTTTTTTCCCCTATTTCAACTCCAGAAGAGCTGGTCAGACTGGGCAGTGGTGGCCTAGTGGTTAGGACATTGCCCTTGTGAACTGAAGGTCACAAGCTCAAGTCCAAGTCCGGGCATCACTGAGGTTCCCTTGAGCAAGGTACCATCCTGCTACACTGCTCCCTGGACGCTGTTGGTAGCTGCCCACTGCTCCACGTGTGCACACGTGATGGGTTAGATGCAGAGGTCACATTTCGTTGTGGTGTTTGAGTGTGTTCACAATGACAGATAGTCACTTTCAGTTCTGATCAGTTTGAACCATATGTAAGAGAGGTAAAATGCTTAATTCTGTAGGGAGCACTCAAAAGTCTGTTGACGTTGGTCAGGCGACAAAACCGTTAATATAACACATTTATGTTAAATTATACATACAATATACAAAACATTAAGCGAACGTTTCTCAGTCATGAATCTATTTAGCTTGGGTTTATTTTGGGTCTGGGACACTGACCCAGTGACGAACAAACATCAAAGAGCCTTTCAAATTATCTTGAGAAGCACAAAATGTCTTTGATGCATGTTACAAGAAACCATTTCTTAGGCGTTTCCCTTTTGTTCACATTAGTGTGACCGCTCATGTTTTCTGCCCTTTCCAGCGGTGAAGTTTGGCCGCATGTCCAAGAAACAGCGGGACAGCCTGTACGCAGAAGTGCAGAAACACCGGCTCCAGCAGCAGCAGAGGGACCACCAGCAGCAGCCCGGCGAGGCTGAGCCTCTCACCCCCACCTATGGGCTTTCAGCCAACGGTCTGACCGAGCTGCACGACGAGCTGAGCGGCTACATGGATGGACACACACCAGACGGCAGCAAGCCCGACTCAGGCGTCAGCAGCTTCTACCTGGACATCCAGCCATCACCTGACCAGTCTGGCCTGGACATCAATGGCATCAAGCCCGAGCCCATCTGCGACTTTACGCCGGGCTCAGGCTTCTTCCCCTACTGCTCCTTCACGAATGGAGAGACTTCCCCTACCGTCTCCATGGCTGAGCTAGGTAAGCACAGCTGGGATCATGCAGACAGGATGCAGGATATGTATGAGGGATGTGCAGTTGGGCTGCAGAGATTATTCAGTGAAGTCGATAAGTCATTAGCGGTGCTGACTAGAGGTGAAAAAATGCACTAATGAATCTAGAAGTGGGTAATATGGCAATATTTTATCACTTTGGACAATTTGACAGTATTTTATTATTTATATTATGTCACTTTTCAAAAAGACGCTTCTTACAGCATCTCTCAGTTACTTCTAAGCTAAGCGACATAAGAAATACCTGTAAATCAAAGAAAGCAATTCCATATTCTTGAGCACTGCCGTGTCAGTAGTATCACCTGGACACCTACAAAACCTTCGGTGGGGCAGTAATATCCCGGACGAGCCCCCAGCTTGTGGCAATAATACACAATGTGTTTATCTGTACTTTTTGAACACTGACAGTTGCATGTGTCTTTACAAAAGTATTACAAAGGTATATTTAATGAAGTATGTGCTCACATTTTGAAATTTAACCTTTAAACACGTTTATTTTCCAATCCTGTGTATTGTAGTTTAACAATATAATATATTGTGTATTGAGTGACTTGAAAAAACATATAAAATAATAATTATAATGCCAAATTGATTTAAATTATGGCTTAAATTGTTTCTATAGACCATGAAAGAAAACATCTTGGGCAAAGTGAACAGAAACTGCAGAGACGTAATGGTTTGATTAGGTGATTAATCGAACAAAAATGTGTATAATATTAATCGATTATAGACTTAATGATTAGTTGCAGCCCAAATGTGTGTGATTGCTGCTGGGGGTTTGGAAGATGGGGAAGAACTCAACCGTGGGGCAAATGACACAAAGGTGGCTTAAAATAGCATGAGGTTGGAGACTCATCTCCGAGACTCATTAAAAGTGCCTCTTTTTTGTAATTAGTTTCCATTAATTAGGGCCAATCAGGATCCAGCAGGGCACGCATCAAGGGAAATCATTTTTTTAGGTTCCCCTTGTGCTCTGGGACTCCTTATAACAGATGTGTTTTCAACATGATTGGATTTTTATACTTTGCTCTTTTTTTATTGAACGCAAATGTGACCTTTGTTTCCGAGGCTGATGCACATCTCTTCTTTTAACACACGCACACAGGAAAACACTCCCTTAAAATTATTCCGCTGCTCCAGCATGGGCTTCAACCTGGAGGTAGCGGAGGAAAATGTCAACAAGCTTCTAAATCAAATTTAAAGGCAAAACAGCAATAACGCACATCCATTCTAAAAAGCAGTCTGTTGTTATACTGCGCAGGTAAATCTGTCTCTTAAAGAGAAAATCTCTCCCTCAGTGCCTCCACAACAATAACCTTCTCTACAGCTAAAAGCAGCCTCTGTTTATTGGCAAATTGGAAAAGGCAGTGTGCCTAGGACGTATAATGTAGAATATCTGAGCGTACACACACGTCTGGGCGTGTGTGTGGGTGTGTGTTCATGAGTGTTCGTGCGTGTCTGAGTGTTTGACACAGCAATGCTTGCCCGTTGCAGAGCATCTGGCCCAGAACATCTCTAAGTCCCACATGGAGACGTGTCAGTATCTGAGAGAGGAGCTGCAGCAGATGACCTGGCAGGCCTTCTTGCAAGAGGAGATGGAGAACTACCAGAACAAGGTAACAGTCCCCCCAACACACACACACACACACACACACACACACACACACACACACACACACACACTATAACCACAGTCACCCATATCTTCTCATCGACTGTGTCAGACTTCCAGAGGTTACTGGAATGCCTGATATCACAAACAAGTGCAGGGGTCACTTTTATTCTAGCTCCTCTTCATTTAAATGAGTTTAGAGAAAAGTGCTTTGATTTTGAATCAGATGTGCATTTATTTACAATATAGTCTTAAATCACAGTTGCATAAACTAAATAAATATATTATATCCTATATTAAAGAAGCTTCATGCAGGATGGAAAGAATGAGTTTGATCATAATTATATTTACACAGTTTTTATATACATTTTAATATATAAAAACATTGAAAATTTTTGGTCAATCCTCAAGAGGGGGGTGGACAAACAAAAAAAAAACACTTAAAGTCTGACAAACTCCAAGCATTGATTATGCAAGAGTGGGCTGCCATTAGTCAGGATCTGGCCCAGAATTTGATTGACAGCATGCCAGGGTGAACTGCAGACGTCCTGAATAAAAATACTGCAAATATTGACTCTGCATAAACCTAATGTAATTATCAATAAAATCCTTTGAAACGTATAAAATGCTTGTAATTATATTTTAGTATACCATAGAAACATCTAAAAACACTGAAGTGGCAAAATCCTTTTTCAGAAAAGAACCTTGTTAGTTTACTGTTTTCCTGGAGCACAGGGAATAAATTAAGCCCTAAAAGTTATTGTAAACAGTTCCCACAGGTGCCACAACTATTGTTGATTTGCTTTTACCATTATGTCCAGTTCAGGCAGATGTAATTTAATATGGAGACTGTGCTGCTCCTCCATGATTTGAAGCCTACTGCCTACTTCTTTTCTTCTCATGTTTTGGTTCATTATCTTGCTGTAGGATGAAGCCCTGACCAAGCAGTCTGTCTTTATTACTTTCCCTTACCTGATCATTGTGATAGCAATATACAGTACTACTTCCTTCTGTACATTGTTCTTATAATGTATCAGAAGGTGTGGTGACAGTTTGTTCCCTCTCTGCCTGTGCACAGATAAAGGGTTTGTTAATAATCAACACAAGCTGAGGCACCAGTTTGTATTAACTTTTAAGGCTTATTTTACAATTCTTTCACGCTTGCAAAAATCCAGTTTTTTACATGATACAGAAGTGATAAATGATGCAAAAGCCTACACTGGAATATAACACCTTTATGTAGAAATGATTCTTTAATTTAATGAAAGATTCCTCTGACATGCCACTTGCAAAACTAACACAATCAGCAGGACAAAGAGGCGTAGTTAGATTGAAGAGGAGACGTAAAAGCAATGCATCCTCTTTCAGTGCGTCGAGAGAAAGGCTTTCAGAAATGGCTACAGCCTTACAAAATGAAAGGTGCTGAAACAGCTTTACATGATAAAGAAATGTGAACTCTTGTATGAATGGGGAAAAATAATAATACAGTTATATAATAAAATACATTTTATAAAAGGCATTATCAATAGGGTATGGGGAAGTCAGGAAATCATTGTTACAATAACACTGTTTTGTTTTTTATCAATAAACCAAATTAAACAAATGTTGCCAGAAATTATATAATTATGTAAATTTAGTTACTTGGTAAAAAGCAAATTCAGTGGAACCATATTGATATTAGTAATATTTGTTATATTTAATATTATACAGGCCTTTACATATAATATCCTGTCCAAACTGGTCCCAAATTATTATTATTTTGTTCCAGACTAAACTTGCAGATAAACCTTCATCTGGCTTCAGTGTAGAAATGCATTATTCAAATGAGAAAACACACACACCGACACACACACACACACATTCTCATCTGTTTAGAGGAAATGAAAGGGAAGTGCAGTTTATATTTCTAACACAGCTAATCAGACTAGCTCTGCTTGCCTAGAGCTTGTCTGATTACATAAACTAACATTTCTATCTGGAAAAAAACAGTGCATGCACAAAAACATTCCAAACAACACTGAAAGTAGATTACGCCAGAATTGGCTGCTGGTAATTTGCTTAAATGTCGATGTGAAGAACTCTGCATGTAACACCTTTTAGCAGACTAAATGCATTAAGAAGATAACCATATAACCCGATTCTTCTCTTCTGTCCCGCTCCCCCAGCCCAGAGAAGTCATGTGGCAGTTGTGCGCCATTAAAATCACAGAGGCCATCCAGTATGTGGTGGAGTTCGCCAAGCGCATCGACGGCTTCATGGAGCTCTGTCAGAACGATCAGATCGTGCTGCTCAAAGCAGGTACTGAGTCAGTGCTTGTCTTTGTGTGCGTGCATTGCATCACTTCTAGCCTCTCTTTGCTTAGTCTACAAATCATATACAATACATGGCTAATGTATCGTGTGATCCTTTTATGCCAAAATATTATAGAATATAGGGATTTGCAGCAAGCCAGTAAACAGGTTCATCCAATGTAGCCAAAGAGTGTTTCAGAATATGCCATTGCTGTGATATGTTCCATTACAAACCTTCACACTCTTTGTTAACAGTCCCTTATATTGACTGTCTACTGCTTTCACTGCCCCGTCCTGATATAACACTTAAACTGATTCACCTTAATACAGCCTTCACAGAGTACATCACACAGCAGTGCTGCTGCAGTGTTAAACATGTCAGTGTTACTGCTGGAATGAGAATAGCTCACCGACCAAAAATATCTAACCTGCAGTGTCCTGTGGCCAGAAACTGACCACTGATGAAGGACTATAGCATGTCTAATGCAACCTGTGCAGCATCAGATGAACTGTCATCCAAAACCTTACATATACAAGTAAAACCGGATGTGTCGTAATGAGAGTGGACCGTAAGTGGACATTGTGCAGCGCTGATCCACTTTGTGCAGCAAGCTCACACTTACATGTTTCACAGCTGTGCACAGTGCTGAGTGTAGATACTGAATGTGGCTTTCTGGTGTATATATGGACAGATAGACAGAGAGACAGATCCTCTACAGCAGGGGTGTGAATCTCTGGTTCTGGAGGGCCAGTGTCCAGCACTACTTAGTACTTCCTCACTCACTAAATCTGGCACTTAGCAGGTAAGATGAATCAGGTGTGTTTAAGCAGGAAAATCATTCAAATCTGCTGGACACCAGCCCTCCAGGACTGGAGTTTGACACCCCTGCTCTACAGGGAACACACTTTGGTATTCTGTAGTATGTGTAATATTTAATTTTATAGAAAGTATAGCATTTCCCAGGCTTTTCTATGGCTTTAGCTGTAACACACAGGCATGCTGAGCTTAAGAAGTGAATAAAAATATAGGAAGTAGGCACTAAAGTAAATGAAATGATACGTTTGAGCTCTCTCCACTCAAAAGATGGGACAAATTGCTCTCCGATGCACAAATCCTGAAGCTTTGCAGTCCTTCAGTGTGCGCCTGCATTTTATTTGTGCTCGCTGTGCCAATATTAATAATGACATACAGACAGGGATCCCTCGCCTGATCTGACATTCTAAAGCAGTGGCATCTCCCTAAAGCTCAGTAATGGCTTCCATTATGGCATGTTTATCCTCTAATCCAGTTCTCAGTGAGCACTCTTCAGCGGAATTACATCTCCCACTCACAACAACAATACAACAGCCCACCTGAGTCATACACACGGGAATGCAAACATAGAGTACACATGCACAAAGGGTGATCACAGTCAGCGTGGAGGAATTTCTGTTATACGGATTTCAATGGATTACAGATTCCCTATTCCAGTGACAGTGATATGATATTTAATTTAGTCAGAAAAACATGCAAAATGACACATCTGGTGTGGTTCACACACAGAGAGGAAAGAATTTGTGGGAAAAGTCTTGGCAATGACTGCCAAAATCAAAGTGGAGCGTGAGTCAGATTTTCATGGCACAAACTCTGCCTGTGATGACTTTCGGGTCAGAAGGACCTCATGCTGGTGTTTTTTGGCCCTCTCTAGGCTCTTTGGAGGTGGTGTTTGTCAGAATGTGCCGTGCCTTTGACCCTCAGAACAACACCGTCTATTTCGATGGAAAATATGCTGGACCTGATGTGTTCAAGTCATTAGGTAAGTGTAAGGTTATACCCATGTTATTTGTTGCCCCGATCCCTTCACTCCACCTCACCCTTTCAACTCTGAGGACACACTAATGTGAAGCACTGCTGTAATGAAGCATCAGAAGCTATGTGAGTGCTAATGGCATGTCCTCGTGGTGAATTGTTAACCTGCTAAACACGCATGAGTGAGTTAAAACAGCTCCATGGTGCACAATATGGTTGGGTCTCATTTGCTTTTAGTAATAAATAAATAAATAAATAAATAACTATCCTGGTGCTAAAATAAAACATTTTCAGTGTCTAAATCGATAAAAAATGTTGGCAGCATTAATTTAATCTTTTATAATCTTTAATAATACAATTAAAGAATTTATGTAAAAAAAAAAACCTCAACTACAACCATGTATATTATAAATAGTGTTAAATATTTTACAAATTATTTGTAAGTTGAAGAAACTAGATCTGGCAGATTCTGGCTGTGAACTGGTTTCAGTACCCAACCCTAGTTGCCAAAAAGAATTTGGAGTGATTCAGTTGAAGAACCACTTTTACTTTTCATAGGAATATTTAAGTACATAGCTCTTAGCTCTGAAGCGATTTTGTGAAACTATTTTTAGAATCTTTTCTTTACGTTTTCCATTTTCCTTTTTGTGATTTTTTTTTTTTCTTTTCTTGCTTTGCCTTGTTTTAAGGCTTTGGGCCTAAAAAAGATTAGTGGTGATGACTTGAGAAAACATCTTCGTTAGCTTAACTGAAAAATCCTGCTTACATTCTGTTAATACAGCACACAATAGAAACTGGCTCCATATACACAGACCCATGGTCAAAGGTTTTACAGAGAACACGTTTCTGCACAGGTACTGGTTAATATACATATAACATATGGTATATGGGATCTCTTATTTATATATATATATATATATATATACAAACACACACACACACACACACACACACACACACACACACAATTCTCCCTCCACTATGTTAAATAAAACAAATAAAGACGAACTTTGCACTAAAATTTGCATATAGACATATTTAAATGTATTTTCTATAGATAATGTGTCACTTCAACAAAAATCAACAAAATATAGAATTTGACTGCAGGGGTGGGGGGGGTTGTCAAACCTTTGCAGAGTTGTAGAGTATGCCAGCTAGAATGTAGAGTAGGCCAGCTTCTTCTGGGTCACAGTGGAGCATATTTCTTGTGTCTGGAAAAACCATAAGCAAGATTGAGTGCCTACTGGGGGAGTTTTATCAAGCCTGCAATCCATACAGTCATAATCCAGGCATTGGATTCGTCTTGTGTGAGCAAATAACATTTATGTTTGAATGCCATGACATTAGTAAAATCCCTCCACTGTAGTTCCATATGCGTATCCAAAGTCGTCTGAGGCAGAAAGCTGTCCAAATGCCAGAATGAATACAAATGTGAGGAGGGAGAAGTGCATGTGCGTGTGTTTATATTAAGGAATCTCTGTGTGTGTGCACTTGTGTGGGCGTCCTCAGTGATGGAGCAACAATAGTGTCCTATTCGGGGTTGTGCGTGTGGTCTCTTCAACAAGCCAGCCTCTGTCCTCCATGCTCTAGAGAGAGCAGCAGACTGCAGGCTTTCGCTGCTCCTCTGCCATCAAAATGACTGTGTGTGTGTGTGTGTGTGTGTGTGTGTGTGTGTGTGTGTGTGTGTGTGTGTGTGTGTGTGTGTGTGT
>JBBPDA010000126.1:8757458-8767462 GCA_037974385.1 Arnoldichthys spilopterus | reverse complement strand
AAGATTCTAAACTACTGCAATAGATAAACACGCCAAGATCCTAAACTACCAAAGAGAGGAAATTCCATGTACCAAGTACTACTAAAGAGAGAACTACAGTAGTAGATACATGTGCCAATCCAATCCATCCAATTTCTAAATCGCTTCTTCCGTTTTCGGGTCACGGGGAAGCTGGCGCCAATCCCAGCTGACTACCGGCCTAAGGCGGGGTACACCCAGGACAGAGCAAAACATTTCAACTGATAATGCACAAACATCATTGCTTGTGCATGTACCTTGTTTAGCCCACACTCTGAATATAAAAGTTAAAAACCCTTAGAACAAACTCATGACCTTCATGTCATAAACCACCAGTCCAGACGAATTGTTGGCTTCTTTAAGTATAAACACCAGTATTACATCACTAAAAAGCAGTGACCATGAAATAGAAATCTTCCTCTGGTCAGTAAGTTGCATCATTAAGTGCAAGAAAAATATGAGGCTTTAAGACGTCCAGCTGCATCACAGTTATGCGGTAATGTGCAGATGAACCTGGTCAGAGTCAGTGAGGGTCCTTGACGTGATCTGCGGTGCATCATCCCAGCAAGTTCTGATCAGCCATTAACATCAGTAGCACCACAGGCCAAACCTCCAGCTAGAGACAGTCTTGACCTTTGTGACAGCAGAATGTGTGAGAGAAGTCATGGATAGAATATTACAGCTGACACCACTGTTGAGGTTCAGCGATACCTCTCAGCTCCACACTTGCCAAGAGGAGATTATTGGACCAAACACCTAATAAAAACGTACCTCTACATTCCAACACGTCTGTGCCAGAAGAGAGAATATTCTCCAAAGCAGGAGAAAATCTAAGAGGAGAAATCACTTCAATGCTCAAACCCTTATAAAGACTGACTTTCTTAATATATTTATATATTTTAACATACATGATTTCCTGTCTTGTACATAAGCACTCCCCCAAAATCCATGTACAACCAGAACAAAACACAGAACACATATGTCGGTCGTGGTGGCCTAGTGGTTAGGACTCTGCCCTTGTGAACTGAAAGTTGCAGGTTCAGATATATTGGCATATACAAATAACAATGGAACATAATCATTGCCAGTGATTATATATTATAAAAATATTCATTTAGAATAAAATGGTAAAATAGTACAAGGATAAAAAATAGTGATACTATTATGAACAAAATCTATGTACAAAGTGCCAAGTTTGTTTTTTTTTTGATTGATGTTGTCAAAGTGATTGGTGCTCATGAAGAATGCACACAACAGGTGCTGTCAGTGAATTCTGAAGCTCATTTTTAGACAACAGCGCTGGTTTCTAATTAACATTTATTGAAAACATTCAGTTGCATGACCATTCCCCAACAAGATGTTGATGTGAGGTGAAGTTTCAAACACTTCATAAGATTGAATCCTCTGAATTCGTTTTTCCATTTGATTTAATCACTTGAATATTCAAAGCAAAAATCTCCCTAAGCTGGCGGAAAGAGGCTTTACATTCAATATCAACTGATTTTATGTTAATTATGTTACTAAAAACAAATTCTTTGAGCATTTTTACATTATCAGCATGATAGAACCTGAGTGATCAGTGCAGCTAGCAGATGGTCAGTTTTAGCCTGTTTGTCTGCTCCCTGGCCTTGGGTCTGGATTGTCCCACATTTCATTTTTTCAGATTCATGAGATGAGCACAGGAGATCTATCACTGCGTTTAAACATGACATACATTCACTTCAGCTAGGCATGAGCACATCTACACTGAAGTCTCATTAGGCCACTTCCAGTTAGTGTTTCCTTTCAGCACTTAACATTTAATTTGTCCTTAGTGCTGAAAAAACCTTTTCTTTCTGCTGCTCTTAAGTACTACTACCACTACTACAGACACACACATATATCTGTACATAGAGGAGCAGACAGATATATTTGATGTAAGATCATGGCGTTACACTACGATCAGTTCACGTGGAAGTTGATTTCATATTAACGCTAATGCTTTACATTACTTTTTTTATTCGTTTGTTTCTGGTGTCCATTATAAAACAAAAGAAAAAAGCTTTTAAAATAGTGATATACGTATCCAAAATTACTTTAAATAATTTACATTAAGTTAGAAATAATTATCGTTCCTTGTAAATTCACCATTTTGCAGCTAGCGTTACTTTTTGTTATGATTTTTCCCCACAGCGACCACATGCGTTGTGGAACTTTTGATACATGCTGTTGTTTCTACACGGAATCTCTTTACCACAGCACTATTTTGGTCGCAGCGTGGGGACTGGCTTGGTTGGTAACGTTGTCCTGTGTTTACAGTTGGGATAAAATACACAGGCATGGAGCTAAAGTGGTAAGGAGTTTATAAATGTATATTTTATTACATCTAGATGTGTCAGTGGTGACCGCTGTTCTCACGGCAAAGCAGTTTAATCAGGTTCGGGAGACACTGGAAAGGCTTTTGCTAATTGCTGTGGTTTGTTTTTGTTTGTTTAGATGTTAGTTTCATTTGTTCAGTTACATGTACCCAAGTAAAAATGAACACAGTTAATACATTTCCTGAGCATTTTCAAATGATAATTTTGTTCTAGCATGTTTGTGGGGAAGGTCAATTTTTAATTCCAGTTTTTTACAGTAACAGTTTGTCATTAAAGTTTTCTGTTTTTTTTGGTTCTGTTCAGTTGTTTCTGCTCTTGGATGGTTTTTGTTTGCTGCTCATATTTTTACGTTTGGAGCTTAAGTATTTTATTTTAGAAGTACAGGATCCTAAAATCAGCCGAGCTGCTGCATTCTGAATCCTCTGGAGTGGCTTGATTGAGGTTGCAGGTAGACCGGCCAGCAGCGAGTTGCAGTAGTCAAGGCGAGACATCACCAGTGCCTGAACTAGTAGTTGCGTGGCATATTCTGGAAGGTATGGTCTGATCTTGCGGATGTGAATCTGCATGACCGTGAGGTTGATGCAATTATGTCCTTGAAGGTCAGCTGGTCGGTGATTATCACTCCAAGACTCTTTGCTACTCTGGCTGGTGTGATGACTGATGAGCCAGGTTGGATGTAGATGTCCTGATGTATAGTTGGGTTGGCAGGAAGGATGAAAAGTTCTGTCTTGGGTGGATGTACTTCAAACACACTTGGTTGACTTAAACAAAGACTAACTTATACAAGTTCATACTATAAAATAACTGTTTGTGAGGACCATTTTATTGTCCAGAAAGGTGTCTAATCTACCTCTGTTTGCAGGGATGAGACTCCAGCAAGTGATCCTGTCCCATTTTCCAAAGACATTTTTGAAAAATTCACTTTAACACCTACAATAAAAGAGTTGTGGGCCATTTTACAGAGGTACATTCCTGCACTGTTTAGTACAAAGTGGTCAATTTTGCAGTAGTGTATGAGTAATTCTTCCATTTTCATTATTTAAAAAAATCATTCATTTCTTATTCACTGTAATGTTTTCTATCAATTTCTATTCTTTTTAATGCTTTTAATGATGCACTAAACATTGTGCCATTCTTTACCTTGGAAGTTCTGATGTGAAAGTTGAAGTAAAAGAAGAAAGTAAGATAAAGCCAGCTGGTCCCTTGGAACCAAAGCCATCTGACAGCAGTATAATCACAGCACAAACCAACACCAGAAACAGCCATGACTCTGCTGGCTCTGCTTCGGACTGTGGTGAAACTCTTACTGACTGCAAAGATAACCTGACCAAGAGTAAGGAGATGGAAAGATTCCCTGACCCAGCAGTACCCTATCCTTGCTATTCACCCCTCACTTACAAGGAACAACTAACATATCTAAAGTCTCTTAGGACCAAAAAGTACCACACAGCTCCCCAGGTAGGCTGGAACTATTTATTTGACTATACTATTTGCTATGAAATTTGCCTTACTGAATCCTTAAACATTTATCATAAATATCTCATTTTTTCTATCAATCTCTTTCATTATTAAACAGAATCTAATGAAGAAGGTGAAGAAAGAGGTTGCCGAGTTTCTGAAGTATCTCCAGGATGTCTCCAAACTATGTGCTGAGGACTACAAGTACATGCCACCAGATGCCACTCGCTATTTAGAGGTACTAGAAATGTACGCAGTTAGGCTGTTAATCTGTCATGCTCATTTGAACAAATTACTTTATTTTTTCACCTCTGATTAACAGGAATATTTTAAATCCTGCTTGGACAATATGAAGAACTATCCACAGATTTACAGTATTCAAGAAATTACCAGCCTGGCTGGTGGGAAGTTTGTCCCAGACATTTCCCTCAACTTTGAAAAACAGCTGCTTGCAATGGTAAAATACTTTCTCAAATTCTATAATGTGCAACCATTTAATGACTTTAGTTTGACTCCTGCTTGATTCTTGTGCTTTCTCTTTAGGGCAACATTGAAATGGTAGAAAAAAGAATGCTGCCAGAAAAAACACAACTTACTGTGGATTACGACTCTGTTTCAGCTGTGATTTCTCCATTTAAAAAGGCCAGCCATTTTCACACCGTACGTTTTTTCTCTCTATTGTCTTTCTAAAATATGACATGCAGTTTCTAGGTGCTAAACCTAAATAGAATGTGCTTATACTGCCACAAGATGGTGCTGTTGCCCCTGTTTTTACATTGAACCTTTAACGTTCATCTCTTCCTAATATGCAGGCTATCAGCAGTGACACCAATGCAGAAAAGCTTAGTGCTACCTATGAGCCTCATGTGTGCCTAACAAAGGAAGCATTTCTCCAGCTCCTTAACAACAGTGCTGAGTATATAGAGACATGGGAGCTGCCAGTGTGGGTGAAAGCAAACCCTGGCAAAGGTGAGAGTTTGTCAGTGTTCCGTAATGAACTTTCTGAATCAGCTTCTTCCACTCAAACTATTACAACTGTTAGAGAAACCATGCAGATGTTCCTTAATCAGCTGCAAAGTGCAACCTTTAACTGCACACTTTGCTGACCATCCTGACAAATATATGTATGTTTGAATGATTTACAGTAAGATTAATAATCTATTTCCATTGTTCTTGTACAGGAAGCAGTCCAAGTAAGACAGTGTACATTGATCCTCCTCTGCTGCAGACACAGATGACCTATAGAGAGAGAAATCATCTCTTTCATGAGGAGTGTGTTAAACTTGCATACAAGAAGTCTGGCTCAAAGCCTGTGTTTTTTCTAACATCAGGGGATTTTACAGATAAAGCAGACTTTGTCCCAGAGGTAAGTCTTCATGCGTATTCATGGCAGATGTAGGGGAGATGCATATGCATTATCTACAGGTCAGAGTTGGATGCTGAGCAACTGTTAGGGCGAAACCTGACGTATTTTCTTGTGTGTTCTGTTTTGACTTTTAGGAAAAGAGTTCTCGGCCGGTAGTTACATTTGACGACAGCAACATTGATTTTGAAGTGGATGTAACTGAACTGGAGTCATTTGGGGAGTCCTACCACTTTAGTAAAAAAGTAAAGAGCTATGATGAACCTAAAGCGCCCTCTAAAAATCAAATATTAGGATTATCTAAGCCTAAATTAGGCCAGGATCAACAAGCACTGACTGAAGTAGCCTCCACAACCAAAGACATTCCTTCATCACCCCTCAAATTGGCAGAGCAAGAATTGCAAGAAGCAGCCAAGACTGATGTAGAGGACGGCTCAAGGGCCAGGGGCACTGAGGATATTTTGAAGCCTTTGTCTGAAGACACCATGAATAAAAGGTCTAGTTCCACTGAAGAGAGCTCTGGTTCAGAACGTCCTCCAGCCAAGCGGATAAAGAACAGTTTAGACCAAAGTACTGATTCTGACGAGGAACGCCTCATTATTGATCACCCAAGCTCGCCCCCAAAATGCACAGTCAAAGAGACCCAGCTGGCTGTACATGCTCCAGACAACCCCACTGACGCCGCCTTATCTACTTTCAATAAAGAGTCAACAGATCCACCCATGCCATTGAGTCCCACCAGCCCTTCCAAAGGAGCCAAGAAAGGAGCCAAAAGATCCAGAATCTCAGGGGACTGTGATCAACTAGGGCACATTTTGCGGATGCAGAATGCGATGCTGAAATCTACCATGGTCAAAGGCGAAGAGTCTCCAAAGGCACAAACTTCAGAATGTAGACCCGAACCTAGAGCAAACAGCAACCCTCACTCTCTGGTCAAGCCCTGTGTGTCTTCTTACTTGCACTCCAGAGAAGGCCTGGATGAAGAAGTCCCAGCTCCTGCCACCTGTCAGCCCAAAGTACCAAAAAAAAGTTAGTATTTATATTAGTGTTTTTTGGAAGGAAAAGTCAGACCTAAGTACTGTTCTGTACATACACTACATTGTCCAGTCTTAATCTCTGGACTCCGGCCTTAATGTCATGTGTGATCTGTGAGGCCTGATTTATATGCAACAGGCATAAAATGGTAACGAGAGAACACTTCAACTGGCATGGTTGATGTTAAACGTTACAATCTGCTAAATTTTTTAAATTCTTTATTTATATATTTATTTATTTATTTGTTTGTTTTCACACGGTTCACACCACAAGCCTACTGAAGCCTGCACCTCCATCAGGATTTCTGGGAGTTTGTGAGTTTAGAAGTGTTCAAGTCCAGAGAAAACCAGAGATTTAGATGGGGCATATATGTCCCAACCTTTGCACACACATCCTGATTGATGATTCCTCTGATGTAAACAGATGCTGTGAGCATTTGATTGCATTTACCCACAAGAGCTTTAGTTGGGTCTGGTGCTGATGATGGATGAGTAGTATCTGGATCACAAACACCACTCCAACTCATACTACACATATTTAATGGAGCTCCATCACTCCAGAGAAAGTAGTTTTACTGCTTTACAGGCTAATGCTGGGGGATTTATAACCCACTAG
This sequence comes from Arnoldichthys spilopterus, assembly GCA_037974385.1. Lineage (NCBI taxonomy): Eukaryota > Metazoa > Chordata > Actinopteri > Characiformes > Lepidarchidae > Arnoldichthys > Arnoldichthys spilopterus. The sequence goes on along the minus strand of JBBPDA010000126.1, from coordinate 8,760,616 downwards.
CTCATTCATTGATTTGGGTTTGGTGACCAGAGCATCCCCTTTCACTGACAGTGGGTTTCTATGGAGAACGCACAACTGAGTGTTAAACTGAGTGCTCTTTAAACTACCTGAATTCACTTATCAAACATGGGTTGTAAAGGGTTTGCATATATAGTGTACAGTATGTTTGTGAAGTAATGTTACCAGACATGTAAAGTTAATTGCTGTTTTGCACAAGGTAAGATCTCTGTATAAATTACTGCAGTACTCAGTTTGCACATTGTGACCGAAGCAGAACATTCACATGGGATTGATATACTCAGCTGAATTCTGCAGTTATTTATTATAGTAAAGCTGAACAAAGTAACTCATGTTGCATTCAGATGGGACTGAAATCACAGTGATGTATTGGTAACAGTTGCAGCACTGACATAAAACAAATGTACTACAGCAGTGAATATTTTCAGAACAACTGTGTTAACTCTGTGTTGAAGTGTGATTGAGCCATGTGCTCAGTGGCCTGGTGTTTAAAGGAGTTGTGTTTGTGGCCATGACAGGGCTACTGAGAGAGGAGCTGCTGTTGAGTGCGGAGGATGAGCGGGACTACAATGCTCCAGAGGAAACCAATGTTCTCTATAAGCTCTACAGCCTGCTGGATGTTCTCCTGATGGTACGCAGCACTGTGGACATTGCCCATGGCAGAAACGACCAAGGCACCTTCAGGGTAAGTGGGACATGGGACCTGAGTCTGTTGCTTGTTTTGGACACCTGACATGCGGTGGAATACACCGTTCTGAACATTTCCTGTGGATGTTTGTTTCAGCACCAGCTTGAGTTAATGGCAATGTGTGCTTCAGTAAAGCTGCGTTAGGTTTAAAGCAATGCTTCAACCAAAATCTAATTTTCACAGTGTAAAAGTTTAAAGTGCAATGCAAACTGCATCCCCAAGTTATAGCATACCTGTCTCTGTGTTGTGTTATTTCTTATTCACGTGGTTGTGTGGAGGGGAAGAAGGGATGCTGATGTTGGAGTAGGGCAGGTTGATCCCTCTTTTCCAGTTGCCCCTGTGACCTAAGGGTCATCGGTTCAAATACTAGACTGGTACGAGTACCATTGAGGTGCCATCAGTGATACCATCCCTAAGCACTGCTCCCCTATGTCAGCTGCCCACTGCTCCTACACCAATGGGTTAAATGGGTCATATTTCGTTAAGGTGCACTGTGCACTGTGCTGTGTTCACAATGACAAATAATCACTCGCTTTCACTCACTTTCACATGGATAATCCTCCACTCCCTCTCTGTAAACATACTGCTACTTTCCCATGCAAGGCTTGAGGCTACATCCTGCTATTAAGTCATATTAGTGATCCAAGTCATTAGGTCATGCAGATTTCCAAGTATTTAACATTATAATAACTTAAGATAATGTATTAGTGTAAATGTATCAATAAAATGTAGCAGTGTTGTTTTAGTCTAATGTTCTAGCTTGTTGTAGGTTTATTGACCGTGCTGTTTCGGATAAAGTATCCTGTGGTAAAGCTAACATTAGATAATATCATCATTGACCTGTGTGTGGAATAACAGTGTAATCTGTATCGGTTCAGGCTGTTCCAGTGCATGTGCTGCCTAAGCTGGAGTACCAGCTTTGTTATGGAGCCGAGTGCCTGACCCACTCCGAGGCATGCCAACTCTGGGCCGAGGAACTTCTCCATTGTAGCACAGAGTCTTTCATAGGTACGGAATCTTACACAGCTGCAGCACAACTGGCATGCAGTAGACTTTGTATTGTTATGATCTATTAGTAGAGCTTATTCATAGTCTGGAACTGGGTTTAGCAAGATAAGCAGTGTGTCACTATTTTAAACACACCAGTTTCCATGGCAACTAGGGCTGCACAATACAAAATATCAGTATTGTGATTATACTGGTACATATTGTGATTGTGATGTTTTTCAGTATCACAAGGGGTTCTCAGTAAGGGGTCCATATTATTCTCCTCTCATTAGAAACGCTTGAAATGTATAAGTATGGCTTGTATAAGCTTCACAATGTACGTTCACCCACCCCCCCAATTCATCTATGGAAACTAAGCTTTAAAAAAGCCTGTTTTTAAATCATAGTTTTTGTGAGGTCACAAAACCAACACATTTACAGTCTTTCATTCCTTCTCTGAACTACTTATCCATTTTGGGTCATGGGGGAGCTGGAGCTGATCCCAGCTGACCATGGGCCCAAGGCAGGGTTCACCCAGGACAGGAGGCCAAGCCATCGCAGGGTAACACAGAGATAGACAACCATTCTCACACACACACACACACACTTACACCTACAAGCAATTTAGAGTATCCAATCAACCTAAACCTCCAAGCCTTTGTACAGTGGGAGAAAACCAGAGCACTCGGAGGAGAAGCACACAAACACAGGGAGAGCTTACAAACTCCACACAGAAAGGCACTTCTGGCCGACCTGGAGATCAACCCCAGGACCTTTTTGCTGTGAGGCGACAGCGCTAACCACTGCACACATTTACCTATATCCCCTTATTTAACCTACAACAGTGGAAGTTCTGTGATTGGTTAGGGGATCACTTGCATATCGGAGGCTTGTCAATATATTGTGAGGCTGTACTGGCAACTGCTCACTAATCTTTGTTAATTTGGAAGTGTGAAAAAGTAGTTTGTACACGTTTAGGCAAGGTTTGCATAGATCAGCTCCAGTCAGTCCTAAGTCTCTTTCTTTCTAAGTTCGGACAGGACAGAGGTGGAGTAGCTGTTTAGAGGAAGCTACTCCTCCCACAGCTCCCACAAGCCTCTTGCATGACTCACATGGCCTCTGTGTGTGTTTGCACTCTGTTGCCATAGCTACCGTCATTTTAACTTTGCACCAAGTGGCAAATGAGAGGGAGTAAAAAACCCACACTCTTGCTTTGTCAGCACACTAATTGCTCCAGCAACTGGCTTGGTTTACAGGCCTTAATTGTGTTTGGATAGTGTAGTCTTGTTTATTTACATGTTTCTTCTAAAACTATGAATTACTGGCCCCCCAAAAATAAATTGCTCATACAGTTATTAATGACCAGTGATTTCACCAGTGAATACAGAAATACAAAATGCACAACAAAGAACGCTCCATTTTCTCTCTGCTTTTATAATTAGGAACTGCTTCACTGCTGATTGGA
>JBBPDA010000126.1:8713396-8731490 GCA_037974385.1 Arnoldichthys spilopterus | reverse complement strand
AGACAGACAGACAGACAGACAGATAGATAGATAGATAGATAGATAGATAGATAGATAGATAGATAGATAGATTAAAAACTCAATAAAAAATTGTGATTTGCATCTTTTCTTGACTCTGTTGGTGTTTACCTGAAAGCTTCTATTTTTTCAAAAGAAACAGGTACAGTATAACAAGTTAAGTCATTGCTTGTTACCCAAGGCTCTATTCCTGCATTGTGGTTATGTCTCTAGTCATTTAGATTTACTGTAGCAAAGACACACTTGACATTATTCATCTAAGCAGTGATGGTGGTGTTGGATGCCATCATTATATTAAGTTTACATAAAAAATGGCTTTATACATTTAAAGAATAAACTAAAAGCTAAGCTTTCTGCTTATTCCAGCTACATAATAATCACAGACAGTTATTTAAAAGATACATATTTACACAATTTGGAGTGTAGCGAGTTCATTGAACTGGGTCAGAGCATGTAGAAAATGACAGGTCTTGTGAGGTTCTTCCAGTATGGAGTGGTTAGTACCTATGAAAAATGTTCCAAGGAAGGACAACCGGTGAAGTGGGACCAAGATAATGGGCATCTAAAACTCATTTATGGATGTGGGGTATAAAGACCAGCCTATTTGCTCTGATCTCACAGAAAAGCTGTAGCACAAACTGCTGAAAATGTTCATGCTGGCTTTGTCAGAAAAGTGTATTGTACTGGACTGCAGACCAGTCAGAGCACACTTGCTGAACCCTGTCCAGGCAGTTACAATGAACAGGTGAGCATCAGAACTGGACAAGAAGGTGGCCTGGTCTGATCAATCACATTTTCTTTACATTATGTGTATGGCCGGTTGTGTCACTTACCTGGGGAGCGGATGGCAGCAGGATGCACTATGAGATGAAGGCAAGTCAGCAGAAGCAGTGTGCTCTGTGCAATGTTCTACTAAAGTCCTGAAATTCATATTGATGTTGCTTTGACATGTACCACCTACCTGCCAACAGTATTCCCCAATGACATTGGACTCTTTCAGCAGTATAATGCACCTTGTCACCCTGCAAAAACTGTTCAGGAACGGTACGAGGAACATAAGAGTTTAAGTTGTTGACTTGGCCTCCCAACTCCCCAGGTCTCAATCCAGTTAAGCCTTTGTGGAATGGGCTTGTGCAATCAATGGAGGCCCCACCTCAAAACTTCCAGAGCACAGCTTCGGAGGTCTTGTAGTCCTAACCGGTCAGAGATGCTTTGGTGGCCAAGGGAGACCTACACAATGTTAGACAGGTGGTTTTAATGTTATGACTGATTATTGTAAATAACTGCTACCTTATGTACAGAACTACTGTAGACCTATTACAATGAATGAGGTAGAGTAATTGATGCCATTTTTTCCAAATTGGCCTTATTTTTTTTTATTGTTGAAATATTCTTATTAGGATTCATGTATTGTATGAATTTTACATATTAATGGCACCAATCTTTTCTTTTAGTTTTCATACGAATGCTAATCACTAATCATCAGTGGAGAGCTTGAGAGAAAGACAGTAAGAAAGAGAGAGAGAAAGCGAATGAGAGAGAGCGAGAGAGAGTGAGAGAGAGCGAGAGAGAGAGAGTGAGAGAGAGAGAGAGAGAGAGAGAGAGAGAGAAGCAGAGAGAATCAGGTGTTTGTGGATGGAGCCTGAGGGAACAGGTCAACGAGAGAGGGCCGAGTGACTGATGCAGAGAGACAGTCTCCTGATGAAGGCCCTTCATTATAAACATGTTTTAAGGGGAGAGCAGCTCAGTGGGTCTGCACGGGGCACAGGCATATCAAAAAAGATGCTTTGATATCTCAGCTTCAACAGTTAGGCCTCTAATGACAGCTAGCATGACAGGTCCCTTTCATTTGATTGTCTGCGCTTTTATTCCGAGCTTTCTCGACAATTAGCATGAATATTTCATCCCGGTGCCGGAACAGAGGAGGCGCTGCAGAGGGAGAGAAAGGTGCTAAGCTCTGCTAAACAGAGACAGCGTCCCACATGTGATTGCGTAGATCGAAGTGGGAAAAACAAGCCTTTGCACACAAATGTTTGGCAAATGTTTGATTCTGCACCACGACTGGAGACTAATGAAGTCACGGAGATGCTGATGTGGAACAGCAAATGTTAGGAAATCGACTAAATCTCCTTACTGCCACAGAGAGGTAAAGAATCAGTAGTCAAGCAGAACACAAAAGGCTACCAGAAATGGCGGTGTCCACCTACATAGGTTTTTATGCCATACTGTGCATTAGTGATAGTAGATCCACAGCACCAAAACTACTTCAGCAGACACATATATCAGAAAGACGCAGCTTATCCACATTCGGTAGCATCTCAGTTAAAATCATAACACCTTGTGTAAAAAGCAAGTGAGCATTAGCATCACATCACAAAGCCTACAGTACATCTGGACACGTTGAGGCTCTAAATCAAGTCCAAATTTAAACAAACTGTAGAGATATGAAGTAATAGCTAGAAACAGAGACTGTAACAAAACATTAACATTTTAATGGCCACACCAAGAATAAAGCAATGCATTTGTTTCTTCCTTTGTATTTTATATTCTTTTTTGTTTTGTTAAATAAAGGCCCCTATCAAACAGTTGAGATTTCTCTTTACCATACAACTCTCAACACATAAACAAAATTAAATAAAATTCTTGGATTTTCCTAAAACTTCTCAGAGGAATCCATAAAACGTCCTCAAATATGTGTATAACCCCCTGCAACTAGTATTCAAACTTCTGGTGATGGAGCTCTCTGAAAAGGTCCACTAATTAAAGAAATTCGGTGGATTTGTTTTACGAGAACTAAAACTCAGGTTGAGTAAAGTTCAGGGACTCAAAATGCACTCAATCAAATAACTGACCACAACACTTAAGGTGCAATGAAAGCAGTTACAGCTAAAACAACAAAAAATGTACTTATTACTATCTGCATTCAGTTCATTTGACAGCTCTGTTTACTTCACCTCATGGATCAGTTTCTTTCTTTCCATTCCATTTTAGTTCATTTTGATTTAAGGAAGACAAATTAGCAGCTTTGTTATTACTACAGGGGCACTTTGGTTTTGTCATTGCTCGCTTACATAATTTACTGTTAGGACATTAACCTAAAACAATGCAACTTAAACAGAAGATTGTTGGTGCATGAATGTCTCCACCACAGTAAACTAAAAAATGCCAATTGAAGTGGATTTATTTAAACCCAATTGGGTTGAATTAAAATTTGCTATTACAACATGAAGCATTGTTTAGGCAGAAGTGACAAATGAAAGTGACTGTCATTGTGAACACACTCAATCACACACAAAGTTCACCACAACGAAATGTGACCTTTGCATTTAACCCATCACACATGGAGCAGCAGGCCTCTATCTGAAGCATCCAGGGAGCAGTGTAGCAGGATGGTACGTTCAACATGGGAAGTGTTACGTGGGTCGGGACTTGAACTTGTGACCTTCTCTTCACAAGGGCAAGGTTCTAACCACCAGGCCACCAGTGCCTACTTAAACAACAGAAAATGATGTCCATGGTTTGTATTTCAGCTGCTAATAACTTTCAGAATGTACATGAGTATCTGAATGTACCAAACCAAGAGCTTATGTGATTTCAGTGGTTTCATCAGCTGGAGTTGTTCAAACTTGAAACGCACAGAGCTGCAGTAACGAATCTCTTTCACACCAGCTTATTAATTCCAGAGACAGAGTTTGAGTTTCTGCCAAGGCCTTCAGTCCTTTTAAACTATAAAAATAAATATATGCTTACATTTTATTTCAAAGCACTTTGCACAGCCCTTTTTCTGGCTGGAACAGGGCTTACGGAGATTTTCACTCTGGGATAGGCTGGATAAGGAAGCCCGCCATTAAGTGTAGGGAGAAAGATTAAAACAGGATCAGAAAGCAGGCGGATGTGCTCCTAGCCTTTGGCTACTCTGCGGCTCTTCAAAAAAAAAAAAAAAAAAAAAGCGTCTGTGTGTACGCACGCCTCACGCTCCTGCTCTCCCTTGCTATTTGATTTCTGCACACTGGCTCAACACTGGGCCTGGCTGTAGAATTTTCGGTTTTGAATAATCAATCAAACGGAGCGTTGCAAAGCCAGCGCTTCTCGACTTTCACGGGGGAAAAGGGACGAAGTGGGAGAAGATGAAGGCGCGAGGCTGCGGCGTGACGTTTCCACGTGCCATCTGCACATTTCCCTCCCATGAACTGTCTTCCTGTCTGTCTGACAACAGTCCTCTCATCCTCTCCAGCCCTGGCGCCATCAAAAACATGCTGCCTGTCATGTTAGAGGTAATTATACATAAAAATGAGACCACTTCAGGGAACGGCCTCATGGCATGTCGTGGTAATTCCCTGGTCTTGAACATCCTGAAGGCCTTTGTGGCGTTCCAAGTGTATCGTCAACCTTTTGGACGCTTTCTGTCAGACTTGACCAAAGGAAGGCTACAGTGAAGGGCTCCCATTATCACATTACTGATGGTCCCTCATGGATAATGGAACAAGGTGTTCATTTTAATGCTAAACAATATGACTGGCAGACACCGGCACGATCACTCCCATGCTGTAGGACGGTGCATATGCAAAACACACCCATGCCTTTTGGACTTCAAACCTCTTGTCTGTGGCTCGGAGGCATGTGGGACAATTACGTGTCTACACAACTAAAGCCACCACAGAAGAGCAGGTCTCGCTAATGCGATGCACTGACTTGCTTGGTCACTTGCCCACACCTCACTTTCATCTTAGCTTTCTTCAGATGCCATATTCAAATATTAAAATGCAGACTTCATAGTCCTGTCCTCTAATCACTGTCACACGTCAGCATAACAAAACGCATGACAAGGGGAATAGTATGTGAAATTATTATGAATAATTCTGATTTTTTTTTTTTTTTAACAAAGGGTTTATTTGTAAGAAAAAGGAGGAAAAAATGATACACGGGGCTGCTCGTTTGAATAAATTCCTCCTCCTTCAGTTAACACTGTTTACTTCCTTTGTTTATTTTTATTTATAGGGACTTTTAATTCAAAACAAACTGCATACATTTTAGTATGTTTGTTGAAAAAGAAACAAAAACAAAAACACCTTGAGGGGGGCGGTTCAACTGTGTGCGACTTGCACAAAAAGTGCTATTTCAAGTCACCTCAGATGCGATGCAGCCTCACTTACCGAGCATCACAGCTACTTTTGAAGAGCGAATGTGTTTCAGAAGTCAATCTAAACAGAGCGACGCTGAATATATATACATTGGTTAATGTGCTTTAATGACAGGCGTGATTATTATCGAAGTGTGCAGTTAGAAAACAGCAGTAATTACCGAGACATGCCAATCACACACCCGACATCAGATCAGCTAGTTGTTGATCCTTCATCCCTCGGTGAGTAAATGTAGGATTTACTTCAAATGCAGTCTCAAGGTTTCTTTTTTCTCAAGTGTTTTTGAAGGCACTGTATTCACTGCCTTTTTGAAGACTGCTGAGGTACAGCAAAAAAAAAAACGTACTGCCTTTCAATCAGAGGTGTTTTTACATTCGCCGCAGACATTCGCAGCGAATGCAACCGTACACTCTCGGACTCAAAATTCCTGATGAGGAAGTTTCGTCTTTAATGCTGTAAAAAGCCTCCTGCCACATGCCAGCTGGGAGAACCTGCTTGCTGCTCACTCTCCAGCTCTTTCACTTCGTCTCCCCTTTAATCGAATGTCTCTAGATCCCTCTCTTGGCCCAAGACGCCTCTGGTGAAGATCCATCGGGATATAAAGTAGGGAAATGAACGCTCCATATCATGCACAACATTCAACAATCAAGCCCCATCACAGACGTATGAAGAAGCACTGAAAGGCCTTGCAGTAACAAGTCCCCTGCCGAACTGACAGGCTTTTATCAATGTTGACCACTCTTGCCATCACTGCAGTCGCTTATGGGAGCGAGTCTAGTCCCACTTCTTTGTTGACTGGGGTCACGGAATGTGCCACCGTTGCATCCTGAGAGTATGGGAAAAGGAAAATACTCGGAAGGTGTGTATTTTTTCATAGCAGAAGTGAAAAATCTGAACCTCAGGGGGTCAGAACCTTTCTTCAGAAACATGCCAAGGAACACGCTGCTCCCAGATCATGCTGTGAGAGTCCCTCACCATCAAGGCTGGAAGAACCCATGTGGAATGGGTTCACCTTATAATACTAGAGTTTTAACCACAACTTCATCAGAAGTCTACTGAACATGACTAAAAGTATTACATCCAGCACATGTGCAGGCGTGTAACAAAAGAAGTCTTCCATTCCCAGTTACAGCCCTTGGTCAGTTTCTCTACTTCGTCCTCTCAGCTCAGATCCTTCTTGTATTAGTCTGCAGCCAACGGTAGTGCAATAAAGAGCAAAAAATCTCCTGAAAACGGGGGTTTCTCAAGGGAAAAGTGTGAAGAGTGAAGTGCGAATGACTCCAGGGACTGTAACCCTGGCTGAACATGCGGCACTGAACCCCCTCTTACCGTTCCCGGTTAGCATTTTTAATTGAAAGCCAGTTAGGCGGACCCCTCAAAGATAAAACATTCTTTCATAAGGACTACACATAATCTTAATTAGTGGATTAAAGAGATGCATTGAGCGGGGTGGTCATTTTTGAGTGAGCTCTAGATAAGGGGAAAAAATTAATGCTAGTATTCCCTGAGGGCAGCTGCTAATTTGCCATCATTAAAGTACAGCTATCTAAGGCTGGCTCTCACATAACAGTCTCAGTATTCTCGCCTTCGCTTTTAGCCTACTTTCCTCTCCTTTACTCCTTAACGTTGCTACTGTATTGTAGGCTGAGGAGGCCTCCTGGTAGCTCGCTAATGGATAGCCATTCATAATTCATAGCGCGGCTAGTCCCCAAGTTAATTTCGCCGCAGGCTCTGTTTATTTCTGCTTTGTACTTTTGTTTAAAAGTCAGTTGTTGACAACTCTTGAGCATGTCAAACTATCACCGCTAATAATTGCTTAAGGAGATGGAACTTTTGCAAATGTTGGTTCCAGTACGACAACCCATTCTCCTCACCCTATCTAGAACTGTTTCTGATGAATTTTTGATTCCTCCCCCTCTCGCTCTTAACAGAGATCCGTCTGTAATTCAAAGCAATAGCTGAGAGTGGAATAATAAAAAAGAATAATGTAGCACGCTGCTCGGAACACGGCTCCTTTGAATGTTGCGGTGGGAAATTTTGTCAAGGGTGGCTCTTTTCAGCACCTCTCCTCCTCCTCGCTCCCTCCCTCTCTCTCTCTCTCTCTCGCTTTCTCTCTCTCTCTCTCTCTCTCTCTCTCTCTCTCTCTTTCTTTCTCTCTCTCTCTCTTTCTCTCTCTCTCTCTCTGTGTTATTGACCAAAGAGATGCAGCAGTAGCGGTTGGAGCTCCTGTGTAAGAAAGGCCCACGGCGCTGTACCTATTTCTGGAGGTCACCGCCGCCTCTCGTGTGAAGGCGACAGGCGCTTGATTAGTCCCAATTAGGCAGCCTGTCACTTTCCCCCGGTGAGCCTGGGACTGCTGCAGGCTCCAGGGCTTCAGTCTGAATGCACGGAGGAAACAAAAGAAGCGTGCGTACTTTTGCGGGGCGGGCTGGGAGAGGAAATAGGAGAGAGAGGAGGCCTACCACCCTACCCTCAGCCTCAGCAAAGCCTCAGAGACTAGCGAGAGGGAGCATGCAGGGAGCAGACTGAAACACACAGGGCTAGTAATGAGAAGATGTAGGAGTAAATACATAAATAGACAGACAGACAAACAGACAGACAGAGACAAGCAGGCAGACAGACAGACAGACAGACAGACAGACAGGCAGAACGATGACATTTTTTTTGAACAATGAACATAGCAAAATTAACCACTTGAAAATCCCATGCTCGACACGGCCTCACACTCGTGTGAGAAAACAAACAAACAAATAAATAAATAATAAAGAAATAAAAACACGAAAAAGAAATTACATGGATATGTTGGAACAAACGAGCTCATGTGTATAAAAAGGAAAAGCCAATATGAGCAGAGAAGCAGTGAAGACAGCTGTTATAGTCAGTGCAGTTTGCTTCACAGCGGAATCCTGTTCCGCTTTGTCACTGCATTATGCTTTTTTTCATCTGCCTGTTTCACCTGCATTAAACACAGAGGAATCATTTCCTCTGCTCTGAGAGCTGAGCTTCAGTACTGCTGACTGCAGGGGAGTAAACAGGAGTCTGTATGAATGCCAACACGGCCACTGAAAGTCAAAGGCTGTTTGTGTATTTCAGTGAGAGGGAGGCAAATATGCAAAGCATGGAGGGAAAGCTGCTCTGGAAAAGTGCTGTCTATCAAAAAAAAAGTAAATAATCCTCTTTATATTTATTAGGAGTTAAATAATAATTTAATACAACCAATGAAAAAGGCATTTAGACTATAAATACATACATATAGTGCAGCAAAACCTTGCTTGAATTTGGGCATTTTTTGTCTTTATTTTAAATGTATTTTAAAAAAATGTACTTATATATTTATTCACTCACTCTTTGACAAATGTCATTTTATTAATTAAAAAAATTAGTGTATGCTATTAATGTATGTATATATATTATATTATATATATATTCTTTATTTTTAAATGTATTTTATTTTTGTAATGGTCAGTTCCTGTTTACACTGTAACATGATTTCATTATTAACTAATAGAAATAATCAAATATGACTTGGATAAAACCTCTCATCATTATTTTATGCAGATTTAAATATGTGTCAGTATTTTAAATAATTTGGGATCAACAAGGAATAACACAACATACTAACATCATTTGTAGACATACGTTTTTGTCCAATTGTTTTCCTCAGAATATAGTCACAATGTTTCAGTCATGAAGCATTCTCAATATTACTGTAAATAATTTTGTCATAGCCTCATTACTTTTCAGTTTCCACCTAATCATTTAAAGCCCGTACAGTTGCACATGACTGCAATCATTTTATAAATTTATCTGCAAACGTCCACATATATCAATACTGTTTTTCTGAGCATGGACATAATGAGAATTCCCACTCTGACCTGCCAATAGGCCTAAAGAGTCATGGCACAGGTAAGCTCACGCTTGTGTTGCTGGTTTCTGTGGTGGGGTGCACCACCATTAACAGAGCTTTAAATAATCACAATAATAATACTGGTAATAAAAGCACCGTGCTGCTCATAGGGCCCCTGGAAACTATACAGAAGCAGCAGCAGGAGCAGCAGCAGCAGGAGCAGCAGCAGCCCAGGCTGTTAGCTTGCACATTGTGCTCGAGCTTATGTTAAGTGTAAGTTTAAGAAAGAAAACAGACAGTTTTTTTCTAGATAGGACTGAACTCCTGTACCCTGTGCTCTTCCCTCTCAGAGTGTCGGGCTCAGGCCCCTGCCTACTCGTCCACTATTATTACCCGTGCACCAGTCTCACTTAATTCAACATTTACATGCAAACACCCTGCAATCTTTTGTCCTCTGTAATTTATACCATCAATATGGTGTTTAATCCAAAGACGGGAGGGGGCATGGGTTTGCTCCAAACACACTAATTGGCACCATGCTGACTGGTGGGAGGGCTGAGGGGACTGAAGGGAGTGATGTGTGTAAGTGCTGGATGTCCGGGCCTTACTGTACCCACAAAGCGGTGGGTTTACCCATGTGGAGCGTAAACTGCTGCGGTGCACTTACACCAATAGCATGAAGTTTCAGAGCCTCCTTTTTCGGCATCTCCTGTACCTCCTCTGTCTACCTCAACCTCTAAAGATCCTGCTATATCTCCTCCTCTACTTCTTCTCTACATCCTTCTCTGTCTTTTCCTGTACCTCCAAGTCTCCACCTCCTCATATATCTTTCTGTATCTTTGTTTACGTCCTCTACCTCCTACTGCACCTCCTATACCTATTTCACTGCACCACTACTCTACATATTTTCCTCTCTTCTCTTGCATCTCTTCCTCTATACTTCCTCCTATACCTATCATCCTTTAAACCTCCTATATCTCCTCCATCTCCTCTATACTTCATTCTGTCTTCTCCTGTACCTCCTCGTCTACACCCGCTCATGTCATCTTCTTTGATCTCCTCTACCTCCTTCTTTACCTCCTATAGCTCCTCCTCTGTCTACCCTATATATTTCCATCTCTTCCTCTCTACTTCCTCCTATTCTTGCACCTCCTCCTCTATCTCTTCCTGTTCCTCCTCCATCTCCTCTATACTTTCTCCTGTCTTCTCCGGTACCTCCTCTGCAATGCTTCCTATATAACCTATTTACCTCTTTCTCCCTTTCTTGTCACGTTTACTTCCTCCACTCTATCGCCTCTTCGACCTCTTTCTGTCTCCTCTTCTCTATTGCCACCGCTCTTACTTTTTTATTTAGCCCTACCTCCCTCTCTCCTCTTCCGTACATTCTCTTCTCAAGCTTCTCTTCTCTGTTTTTTCCTCTATGTCCTCCTCGCTTCACTCTTCCCTCCTTTACCCCCTCCTGCTTTCTATCTCCTCATCTTCTTTTCCTCCTACTCTGCTTTCTCTCCTCTTGCTCTTCCCTCTCTATCTTTCTTGGTTCACATGAGACACTTCTTCCAAATTAAATCTCTTTTTCTATGCTGGATGCCCCCAGGGAAATGGAGAGAAACACATTTCATTTTATTATTTTCCAATAATTTCTTTCTCAGTTGACTGTTAAAGTGGGGTTGTGGCCAATGGCAAAAATAGCAATATCTTTTATCTTTTTTTTTGTTACTCCACTGACTATTAGACACTGATGTTCTTCTTGATCAAACATGAGTCAATCCACTGTTTCTAAGTCTTTTTTTTACACAATGGTATGAGCAGAGATGGAAATGCTTGTAAGTGTTTGAAATATTGTTCCATGGGACATGAATAACTCAAAGTGGGCATTCGCTGTGCAAACGGATTCCACTAGGGGGAGTTTTAACTTAGGTCTTATGAGTAGAGGACACAAGACAGATGTGAGTGAGTGATTATTTGTCATTGTGAACATACCACAGCACACAGTACACAACAGCTAAATGTGACCTCTGCATTTAACCCTTCCGTGTAGGAGCAGTGGGCAGCCGATGTGAGCAGCTGACCCAGGGAGTATTGCTTGGGGATGGTACCTTTCTCGTGGGAACCTCAGTGGTCCTGGTCTGGGATTTGAACCTGCACTTTGAACTTCCTCACCGTTACACCACCACTACATATTTTAACAACACTGCAAATGTTTATGACCTTTGGAATATAATATAAATAAAAGAAACACTAGTGAATGTCTTTAGAAGAGCACGGAGAGTGTAATCAGATGTAAATAAGCAAGGACAGACGTATTTGCAGAATTGATTAATTTCCCATATTATTTGATGATGCATGTCTCATTAATGCACATACAATAAACTAAGGCAATATTCATATTTCAGCTACTGACACACACAGACACACACACACACAAAATAAAGTGCCCAAAGGCATTTCATATCTTTGCCAAATACAAGTTCTTTCTGCCTCTAAATGCTGATACGCTCATTGGGCACTAACAGCAGTGTCTGTCCCTTAAACATGTGGCATTGGTAAACAACATGTTTAAGCCTAAAACAATGTGTTTCCCTGCTGACCAAAATTATTTATGAAATTAAACAGAATCCGGCTGTTAACAGAATCCAGCCATATGGGACTGCAGATCACTCCACACATCCTTGATGCTCTCATTTTCTCATTCAGCCTGTTAAATAACTAATGCTCATTAAAACAATCCAAACTGTTGTGTCTTATGAAACATAATGCGACTAAAACTTAGGCCTAAAGTGTCAAACATCATCTGCGAAGTATAGTGTAATATCCGCTTCACCAGAAGCCACTAATGTATATATTTATGATGTATAATTTTAGACTATTTCTGATTTAGCAGTAAAATGTGCACCCAGTGTCAAGCCAATTTTATGTCTTTTTAAAACCGACATCATCGCAAAGGAGCTTTACAGAATCCAGGTCTGAGCCCGAAATGAGAAAGTCAAAGGTGACAGAGGCAAGAAAAAACTCCCTAAGCTAATGGAAGAAACCAAGGCTCAGAAGGGGAACCTGTCCTCTTCTGGTTGACACCGGACAGCAATAACAACCAAAAGAGAAGAAACAACAATCTTCAGCTAAAAGCTTGGTGTGACGTGTCCATATCTATCATATGCATATGAAGCATAGAGTACAGTGAGATGGTCTGTGGTAGGTGAACTAGTCTGGGAAAGGTGATAAGGATGCCCCAATGATGGATGATCTGGTCATGGGTACAAGAGGGGCAGCAAAATGCAAAGGACAGTGTTTAAATAGTGTAGAAACAAAATGTTGCCATGTGAGAGCAAAGCAATGTGTAAGAGTAGAGAAAATGGCTATATGAAAATAAATAAATAAATAAATATGAGAATAACAAAAAATATGAGAAAATGTATTTCTAGCTTGAAAATCCAGGACTTTTCAAAGTCGGCGTACTGACACAAGATGATACATCCCAGTGACAAATGAGAGGAGCCATTGGCTTTGTAGAGTAGTGCCACACCTAATTGGAACACATGTGCTTTCAAGTGCTGGGTCTGAGCTTCTGGGGAATGAGTGCCTTGTGCAGACTGCTGCTAGTTGAAAGGTGTGAATAATTTAACCTATGGGAGCTGCTCGGACCCTGACTCGGCCCGAACTTCAGAGCTGAAAGCTTGTGTCAGTGCAGCATGTAGCCTCGCAGGGCTTTCGCCTCCAGTCTGCAGGCTGCTGCAGATGGTGCACTCACTTTGCCATCCAGCTTCAACAAAGCAGCTGTGGTGGTGAGAAGCAACTGATTTCAGCGATGAAGAAGGATTAAAGGCAGGAAAACAAAAACGAGAAGCTTTATTCGGAGCATTTTACAGTGGCTCCTTTGGTGTCAAGGTCTCTGGGGGGCTAAAGTTAAGCAACTTACCGTAGGCAAACTATTTTCAGTGCTGGCTAGTGAACAAAATTAGTAAAAATAGACCAGGTGGTAAAAAACCCACAGATGACTCGGCACTAAGGTTGACCAGTGGTGTAATGTGACATTTTCCCATCTAGCACTTTTGCATTTTGCACTTTACTCAGAGAAATTGGTTCCCAGCAAATAAGAAGAAATGTAATATGAAGCTGCTAAGCAGAACTTGGTCAAACTGACACTGTTTTTGCTATGAACTGGCCAAGAATTTGTACAGAAACATCTTTAAACCTTCTTTTCATTTTGTGTCTTACTGGGCGGTTCATCACAAATTGGACAAATGACTAGAAATGACTACATTTCCATGTCCACGATCATATAAACCTGGAGTGTAAACAACTGCACTGTTATTGGGAGCAAAGTGAAGAGAGAAAAAGATGAATAGGACTTAAAGCCACATCATCCAGGTTGTTTATCCATGTGCTGTTTGCTGTGTCGATCAGCAGCAGGTGATGATGCAGGGCGAGGTCCCCAGAGAGAGCTCAGGAGAGAGCAACAGAGCACTAACTAATTCATCTTCCCTTTCAGCCCGCACCACAGCTTAAACACACACATAAACAAGCGCTCTTATTCACACTGAATATCATCAGGAAATGTAACAGCAGGATTACACAGAACAGAAACAGCATAACACACAATATTCAAACAACAGATACTCAAAAAAAATATAGCACTGCAACGAGATTTCATATTTCAGCTTTGATTACAAACACCACACACCTGCAAACACACACCCACACACACACACGGCATATACGTTTATTTACCTACACTATATAGTACTGATAAAAAGGGCCTTGACTCTTAACAGTGGTGGTACATGCTGCTACATGAAACCATTTTATATATGATTTTCTTATAGAGAAAAACCATTTGACCAGACAAAGAAGCTCTTATGCACTAAAATGGTTTTGGTTGTTAATGCTTCAATACAGAACCACTGATACCATAAGAAAATGTATGGTATTTACAGAACTGTAAAAAAGGCATTTTTTTGAGAGAGAGACAATATTTTATCAGTCAGTGTCATATCAAAACCTTGTAACTTCTTGTTGTCTTTTTATAACTTGAGAACACACTTGCCCTAACAACAACAACAACAACAACAATAATAATAATAATAATATGAAGAAGAAGAAAAAGAAGAAGATCAACAACAACAACAAAGAAGAACAAGAAGAAGAACAAGAAGAAGAAGAAAAAGAAAAACAGCAACAACGAAGAAGTAGAAGAAGAAGAAAAAAAACAACAGCAACAACGAAGAAGAAAAAGTAGAAGAAGAAGAAAAAAAAACAACAGCAATAACGAAGAAGAAGAAGAAGAAAAAGAACAGCAACGAAGAAGAAGAAGAAAAAGAAGAAGAAGAACAACAACAACAACAAAGAAGAAGAAAAAGGACAATGATAATAAAAAGAAGAAAAAGAAGAAGAAGAAGAAGAAGAAGAAGAAGAAGAACAGCAACAACGATAATGAAGAAGAAATGCAGAGGGCAGTGGTGGCCTAGTGGTTAGGACACTGCACTAGTGACCTGAAGGTCGCAGGTTCAAGGCTCGGGCATTACTGAGGTTCCCTTGAGCAAGGTACCATCCCACTACACTGCTCCATGTCTTGGAAGTCCCTTTGGATAAAATGTAAATGAATAAATGTAAATGTAGGTCGCATTTCGTTGTGGTGAACTGTGTGCTGAGCTCACAATCATAAAATAATCACTCGCTTTCATAATAATAAGATAGGAGATTTGGTAATGATAGCAACAGTCTAAAATGAGATTATTACCAATGAACATACAAAAAGTAATATTTAGAATTTCAAATTACAACCTTGAATATTGTCCAACAAGGTAAGAGAAGATAAAATAAGACCTTGAATGTGGCTCTTCTTGAGGAGAAAGCATGGAGGCTGTGTTAATGCGACACAAGTTCATGAATCATGGCGTGAAGATGAATATGCAGGGCTTGCAAAATTAAATGGTATTTAGCCTTGTGCAAAGTACAGCAATAGATCTGTAAGGCAGACATATGTAACCTAGAGGGGCCTACATATCCAAGGCCTTTTGAGTTTCCCCACTGCAAGAGGTCAAAACCCTCCATGATCTCTCATAATACAGGGCCAAGCACCAGGCTCTCATCGCCGCAAAATAGACCCTCATTCTTCACATTATACCTCTGTGTCTGTGAATGGTATTGAGCGCATGGCTCATATGAATAGGAACAATGCTAATGCGCCGTGTACGGATGCGTTATTCCTGCAGGACGGCAAAGAAGTGTGCGTGTGGGGTGGGGGGTGGGGGGGTTAGATAGGGGGTCTCTAAGCTGCTGTCACACTTCGCTTAATTATGATTAATGACATACCTGGGAACCTGAGTTTACAGTGGGAAGTGCTCGCTAAATATTATCACTGCGGCGGGTGGCTGCCAGGGGGTCTGCTGATGGAGCAGGCACGGCGGTGCACACTGTGCAGGACAAAACCTGCCTCGTATCCACAGTAAGGCCAAAAGTATATACTGTTTAAGGCTGTTTCTGTTTGCTGCTCAGATGCTCGAGCATTTGCAAAATGTTTTATGTTATTATGTGTAAACACAAATGTAAATGTGTGTCATAGGGCTGCCAATTAAAGGGCTGTACTAAAAGGTCTGAAATCATTCCTCATTAATTAATTATGCAAGCCGTGCTGACAAGGCATGCATTTCTCGTAGGGGCGCCATAAATAATGTGAGGGAGTACAGGACATTCAGTAAGGCATTTTTCAGTCTGTCTGCTCCACAACAAAGGCACAGATAAAAGAGTCTGTATTACCTGCTGGCTTGCAGGATTTCATACAGAAGAACCAAGATGGAACCCAATTTCACCCTTAAAAAAATGGTTCCTTGGACATAATCCACTTCTGGTTCCCTAAAGATCCTTGTGATGGATGTTTTCTCAAAGTAGACCGTAAATTAGCTGTGAGTGTGAAAATGAACCTCCAAAAAATGTGAAGGTCTTGTACTAATTAGAGGTTTTTCCTAGAACCGAGATGGATCATTTAGATTTCACTCTTAAAAATAAAGGTGCTAATAAAGGTCTTTGGTTCTCATTCTGGTTCCCTGAAGAACCTTCTGATAGATGTTTTCTTAGAGAAGATTGTAAATGAGTTTTGAGTGTGAAGATACTTTTAAAGTTTAAAGAACCTTGACGTTTTTTTTTTTAATGATTTTGTACCAATTAAAGGTTTTTCTAAGAACCTTATGCAAGGGCCAAGAACCACATAGGAACCTTTACTTTTTAACAGTGTTGGTTAAATTACAGCTTCATGGAGTTCTGATTATGCTATATTTCTCTCTCTCTCTCTCACACACACAGGCTAAATTGTTATAAATGTTGTTTATGATCGTGCGATGACAGCTGTGAAGGGCAGGGATGGCAGAGGCTGCAGCCACAGTGTATTTCCTCAGTGTCTGAATATGTTATGGCGTTGTAAACGACCCGGCCTTATAATGGAGAAGCTCACTCTAGCTCGTAGAGCGTCCTGATCCTGCTTCAGTGGAGGCCTCTCTCTGCGCTTATACTCATTGAGGAATAATATTGATAAACACATATTTAACAGTGAATTTATGTCGTGTGAAATGGTTCGTCTTAGAGTAAACAAAATAAACAACAAATCATTTCTATTATGCATAAAATTACTAACAATGTTGTTCAGGTTACAATGACAACTGAGGTTAACTGTACATTTACAGGTAATTACCTGAATTTTGAATCAAAAAGGGGGGCGTGGCCAGAAAAAATGACTTTCTGGTTGTTTTTCGTTGTTGCAGACCCTGTAACATTTATCAAAATGACAAATTAAAAATACGAACAACATCCTAAGATAGAAACAGCAGTCCCAATAGCCTCCTTTATTCACCGGCAAATAAGAGGAGAAAAACCTGGAAAATAGCAGAGCTGAGATAAACACATTACTTTAAATGTCAACGATATAATTATGAGGGACTTTAGCAGTTTTGATAGTTTTATGGCCTCCCTACAGTAAGACTGCCACATGCTATTATAATGTGCCAACCAGCTCCATAGATTTTCTCCTAAGCAAGTGTATAAGCGATACTACTGGGAGACACCCACTCTGCCTAGACATCCTTGTCCTTCGTCTCTCTCCCTCAGCCATATGCTTTATAGCCAACAATAAAATATTTTAGTGCTAAATAAATTGGGATCGCATTGAAATGCTGCTCCTATATATGTCAGCGAAGACCTACAGTTATTTTTTAGCATTGCCGAGCCCATAGTTTATCATAATGTGAGGAGTGCGACTGGCACTGGTACACATCATTGGCTTTTCTTGCTTAGTTAGATCGTGAAGGTCAGAGTTCCTTCGGCTTTTATGGCTGTTTAACTTTGGAGAATTATCACATGTGAGGACGCATGCTGATTTACAGCCCAGAGAGAGGCCGCTGTCAGACAGGCAGAGTTTAAGGGCTCCCTGGCCAAGCTACTGGCTAACCATCTAACCTAGTGCAAGTCTGCACATGGTGATATGAGATTAATCAGTTTACCTGTAAAATGCATGACTGTTTTTGCAGCCAAAGGAGTGAAAAAAAATCTGATGAGCATATAAATGCATTGCAAGCTTTTTCTTTCCGCAAACACACTTCAGCTGCACTCGTGGCCCTTTGCTGTTAAAGCTGGCTTCCACATGACAAAGTCTGGGAGGCTATTTAAATCTTTCTTCAATAAAAGCTTGGAGAACTATCGGTGGGAAACGGCAAGGTGACATTCAATTCCCATTTGTTAATTGGTGTTTTGCTGATTGGGGCAGATTTTCCACTGATGGCCATGGCCCAGGTTCTGTAGCTTAGGGCCTTTAACCTTGCAGTAGAGTGGCACTACAGCAAAAATAATCAAAACTTTTAGGCAATACTAAAAGATCCCATCAGCAAGCTCTTTTTAAAGAAAAGGAAATTAAAAAACTGCACAGTTAAAATGTGAACAAAGACATTCAGAGTGGTTTGATTCTGCATTGTAGAGAAACCAGCTCAACAAGCTTACAGTGTTTACAGTTCAAATATCAATAAAAAATAAGGGTACATTAAATATATATACATACATACACACACACACACACAAACACACACACACACACACACACACAAACATA
>JBBPDA010000126.1:8699011-8712960 GCA_037974385.1 Arnoldichthys spilopterus | reverse complement strand
TAAATAGAGGCACTAAACTCTTCAGACGCATTATTCCCATCAACACCACTATGGACAATTCTGACTTGGTAAGTGTCTCTAGACCAGAGCATTTTACCTCAAAACACTCTGAATGACTTTAAAATGTAATGATTGAACAATTAAGAAACTCAGGGGACAAAATCCAAAAATCAGTGGAATCCTCCTTTAACATATTGGTGCTCTTTTCTCTTCACTTGCTTTTCTCATCCTAAAGTCCAGGGTTTTGCTTTGTTGTTAATGAAACACATTTATTTGGCCTAATTCCTGATGTAACTGTGGCAAAATAACATTCCATATGTGCAACACAGTGTGGAAGTAAGGATCCATTCTGAATGAAACTCCTACTTTACAGGGACCCAAGCCAAACAGAACAAGACTTAAGAAAACATGATTTAATTATGGAAATGTTCAATTGATTATGTGCCAGGAAAAGTCTTTTATTAACCTCCCACAGAACTCTCTCTTGTCGGCATAATCAACACAATCTGCATAATTTACATTAGTTACTTAAAAATGCTATGCTCAGTCTGCGCGAAAAAGTAAAGAAGTTTGTTTTTTCATGTTTGTGCCTATTAGCCACAAATTAATTAATCCTCTCTCCCAGAACTAAATTGAGCCACAAGCTATATTAATACATAACAGTTTTCCCAGTATGGAAATGAAGTGCATGGGAAAGTGCTATTATTTTCACAAACATCTCCTTATTTATGGCAGCTGTAAACAGAAGATTTAGGCTATTCCTCGACCTACAACGTGACTTTTACCGCCTGATTAGTGTATCTGGTGGCTTTCCGCAGATGTAAAGATCTAGATCATGTTTGCATGAGCAGTGCTTAGACTTGGGGCATGATGCACTGCGCATTGCTAGACTGCACACAGCAACCTACACCGAGTCAGTTTCAGCCACTAGAGGGAGAGTTGATCTTCAGAGAAGAAGCACTGCAGCACTGTGTGAAGTTCAGTGCAGTGCATACATATTGTAAAACACTCACAAATTACAACAAAAAGTCTTGAGGCTTCTGGAGCAGACACATTAAACAGACTGAACCTGCATGCACACAGTGAGGGAGGTCTCGCTGCAGAAAGGCTGAAGTAAAACCATGCTTGTCTTTCCTCCACAGCATCAGCCTCTCTTTTTCCCCCCTCTCTCTCTCTCTCTTTTTTTTCACGCGTCTGCATTTTCCTCCTCTCCATCCATCATGATGTTCTAAAATACTTCATCGCTTTCTTTGGGGAGTGTTTGTTTTGTTGTTTGTCAACATGACGGAAGAGATGTGCTTTTCTAAAGCCCCTATGTTAAAGAGGCACCCTGAAGAAGAATATACACAAGGTTGCCATGGAGCCCATTCATGTGCAAATGCGGTCATTTAAATATTTTTAAGAGGATCAGTTCAGATTACGCCAAAGTTTGACAGAGATAATTCGATGGCTTGTGTAACGCCTTTGTTCGCCAAGACGATCATTCATGGCACGTCAACCTACCTCAACAACCCACATATTTAATTAAGTTTACTTTGAGAAATGGGGCTTATGAGTGGGCTCCAGAATTAGGCCCACTTTGAGTTGCTGGAAAAAAGTTGCCTTGGTGGCAAATGAGATCACATTACTAATCTGACTTGCTTCACACTCCACTCTTTAGTTTTAGTTTTACGGCATAAGTGGATTAAAATACACACTTGTATCATATACAGTACTGTGCCAAAGTTTCACTGTGTTAATAGTTTAAAGCCGTTTATCAGAGCAGTGAGTTTCTGCAGCAAAAACACAAGTGAACGTTAGAATAAATGCAAACAAACAGGAAAACAGTGAAAAGAATAAAGATGTGTGTGGAAACAGTAGTTGGTGTGTGAGCTGGTTAAAAGAACACAGGCTTGGCTCCAGGCCTCCAGTCACTGCATGGATGTACGTGAAGCTCCATCAGCACCTGATTTCATCTAATGAAGGCCTGATTGAGCCCAAACCAGTGATTTGAAGGAAACATACAGTAATACTGGGCATCCACTAGGAGAGAACTGGGAATGGTCACGCCGACACCCTGACAGATAAAATCACTGTTTACTGTAACACTGTTATTTGAAAAAAACAAAAACACTCAGTGCCCAGATAAACAGCTTTAAATGATCGTTTTATATATGAACCTATGTCTTGTGGGTGGTTGGGGGGGGTGGGGGTGTTGCTGGTGATCACTGGCTAAATAAATAAATAAATAAATAAGCAAATAAAAATAAATAAATAAATAAAATTACATTGAAATAAGGTAGATATGTTAATAAAATAAATAAATAAATACAATTAAAATAAGATAAAGCAATGAATATCAAAATAATAATAATAATAATAATAATAAAACAGCACCAGACACTCTTTAAATTGTAAATGTGACGTAACCTGAGACTCAAACTAGCGGTTTCAAACAGTTTCAGCTTTTGCGTGAAGCCGGTGTCCTCTCCCTGCATTCATATTTATTCTCCTGCTTGCATTATGTATAAATGCACCATGGAGACCCCCTAGTATTTGGGACAAGTAAGGAGCGCTTAAATATTTATGCCTAAGCCTCTTGAGGCCTGCTATTAGTCCTGAGATGTTTTACTTTCGGAGACTGTCCCAGCGCTCTAACGGCCATTAACTACAGGGGTGACAGGGACCTCTGGGTCAAACATTTTGAAGCGACAAAAGGCCGCGATAGAATCACTCGCTGAGCCCCAAATTACTTCTGTGTCAACGCTGAACAATATTTCCCCCCAAAAGCATTCCTCCCTCTGTTAACACCGTGACCCTTTCCACTGCATATGGAAATAATTGTTTGTATATGGCACTAGGGGATGGAGATGGCGAGGAGTTCATGGACAATGATGCTGCCAGCACCAGCCCCCGACAGGCCCAGCACTGCCCTCCCCCTGTTTTGTTGTGCTTTGTGAGAAAAGTTGATAAAAACAGGTTGGGAATGAAGACGGGGAGTTGAGAATGAACATGTCGGGGTGGAGCGCTGAAGCTGCGGAATTCAAATATACAAGACCCCACAGAGAACAACACACAACATGCACACAACACAGGCAGAGGCCGCCTTTTGCAGAATAAAATGACTGAACATTACACTGAGGGAAATAAAAAAAAACGCTGCTTTGAATTTACGTGACTCAAATTTGTGATACGGCTGAATAAAATGTGTCATATCGACACAAGTTCTTGTCGAAAGATGTAAGTGAAAGACAGCAATTTTGCTGATGTAACGCATTTGATTCATGTAAATGCAAAGTAGTGTGTTTTTTCGTTAGGAACGTAGCAAACTGCGTGGCTTTTAGAAGGTTAGCAAACAAATGATACACACAGTACTGTGCAAAAGTCTTGATGATTTTAAAGCTGTGTGTCTGGGCAGCGTTTTCTCTCTGTCTCCCTAAAAATAAACACATTAATATTAAAAGAAATGGAAATAATATTAATACAGTGAAACGTGATGTTTATGTGTGTATCAGTGTGTTGGCTTAGCCATTCCCAGAGCTCTCCCTATGGATGCCCAGATTTACTTGTAGTTCCCATCAAATCGTTGGTTTGGGCTCAATCAGTCCTTCGTTAGATGAAATCAGGTGCTGATGGAACTTCACACATCCATGCAGTGACTGGAGGCATAGAGGACAAATCTGGAGCTGAACCTGTTCTTCTAACCAGCTTGTACACCAACTCCTGTTTACACACAACAGCTCATTGTTTTCAGCACTTTCTTGTTTGTTTGCATTGATTATAATGTTCACTTCTGCTTTTGCTGAAGAAATTCACTGCTCAGATTAATGTCTTTAATGTATTTGCACAGGTGCACAAGACTTTTGCCCAGTACTGTATTTCAGTGACTATATAGGACATTGGCCATAAAATCTTACCATAAAAACTATTTCTACTGATATTAACGTGCTTCATGAAGACGAGGTCAAAGGATCAAAACAAAACCTTGCTTAAAAGCTCATTTTATGTCCCATGGCCAATGAGGTGCCTGCCATTGTCTCACTTCTGCCTCATCATACATGGAATTCATGAAGCATTCATCTTCATTCCATGAGTTTCGTCCTGCACGGTGAAGTTTGATGGCATCAGCTCTTCTGCACGGCGTGGAGGAAATAATGTGCGGACGGGATGGGCACAATTGTATGGACGGCAAACGGTCTCCAAAAGGGGGCCGAAGCACAGAAGAGGCAGGGAGGCTCCAAATCCCCTCTCAAGCCTAAGTGGGTGGTCCTTTCACTTGTGGGGTAACCGAGCAGTCGCCAGGCATTTCGGAGGGAGGGCAGTGAAGGCTCGTTCTCTTCAGCCCCACGGCTCACCAATGCAGCCCATACACCCACAGAATGATATTCACGCTACACTGGGTTTATTTAGAGCCCGAGTGCTGGCACTGGACGATCAAATGACAGCCAGAGTGTGAGCCCCCCTGAGGATTAAAATGATTCAAGAGAGAAAGGGAGAATGACTCGAGAAAAGGAGCGATTCAGAAGGAAAGGACTGTTTTCAGGGATTTAGTCCAAACATGAACTAAACGCACAACAGCAGGCTGCTGAAGAATAACCTGAGACGAATGTAGGACGGAATATCCAAATTTGTAGAAGGAGCAAAGTCCCACTATGTTCAATAACCTGTTTTGATAATATGAATCTAATGACATAACAGCAGGAGGCATTCACACACTACCATCTGCTCTCCCTCTCTCTCCCTCTCTCTCCCTCTCTCTCTCTCTCTCTCTCTCGGCTTTTGGAAGCCATGAGAACACTGTATCATGCTTGAGCAACCTAGTGTAATGCAGATTTACTACATACTGTCACACTCATCACACCTTGCCATGACAAATAAAGGTCTGGCTATAAAAAAAAAGAGGGAATAAAAAGACTGACAGGCAGGTGGATGCCTGTGTCAGGAACAGCCTGCTCTCTCCAACTTCATACAAGACAGCAGAGCAGTGAGGAGGAGAGAGCGAACACTTGTCGACACCGAAGCTCAAACAGAGCGAGATTTACTGAAAATATAGGCGGAACAGGTTCCGCTTTGACAAAGACTTGCCAAAGAGTGAAATCTGAAATTCATTTCGCATACATTAGGTTCTTATTATTAATGACAGCGACTTTTTTTTTTTAAGTGAAAAAAAGTCATGTTCCTAGATATTTTAAAGTAGTTATATATAGCTTTATATTTATAGGCATGTTGTGGCTATTTATTTTTTATTTATTTGTTGTCTGCAAACTTTACGATTGAAGAATAAAACATTAACTTTTAATGCAAGTGAATGAAAAAATTTTATTACGAAATTTTCCATCTTTTATACTGGTGCATTCATCATGAATTGGTCACAGTTTTAATTTCTATGGTATGATTAATTGCATTATTTTTTTTTAAGTTAGCATTTTCAAACAGCTTCAGCGATGAACAAAACAAGTCAAGACAAACAAACAAACAAACAAACAAAACAGATTCATGATCAAATGTGATATGAAGTCACTGGCTTAACTACTAACATGAGGAAAGTCCGAAATTCAAGAACGTAGCGAGCAGCCAAACCTCACTACCTTTGTAATTTATGTAAGACAAATGACCGAGACCCCTCCAAAATGCCACGGCGTCCAATGAGGAATAATGGGGTGCTAGTTCTACCAGCAAAGCACATTAGAACTGTTTAAGTTGGCCCCCACAAAGTCACACATTTCAATTATTTCAAAGCAGACTCCAATTAAAAGCTGCAAACACGCCTTTTGAATGCAAACTAACACAATTAAAAGTGTTTCAGGAGTGTATTAGAGGAATCAGTTCTGAATTAGTCCTCTGAATACACAAGCCCCCCCTGGTTTCATCTCCCACTCCTTTCAGGCTGGCCGGCGGAGAGAAGGGAAAGGGCCCTTTTTGAAGTCAGAAGGGGTTTTCTTTCTCTTTCTCCTTCCCTCTTTCTCTCGCTCTCTCCCTCGGAGGAAAAGAAGATTGAGTCAGCCTAATCTGCTACTTGTACATTTGAATGTGTAGTGAGGGGAGATGATCCCAGTTGCCTGATAATAGCCCAGGTGCAGAGACAGTGGCCGTGGCTAACTTGTTCTCAGCGGGGGCCGTATATCATGGAGAGGCAGGCCACCCTTTGAAGATGCATGCCTGCTTTCAGGGGCCTGATTTGTGGCCGTGGAGGCCAGTGCTTTACAGCTGTGCTGGAGCAGAGCAGGGAGGAGCTGCCCCCTAAGACCAAGAGCTGTGGAGAGGCAACCTCATATTCTGCTGCATTGCTCAAGAGCCCTCCATTAAATCACTGAGCCGACAGCACTGATAAAGCAGGAGGTTTAAATGTCAGTTATTAAAAGACATCATACAGTAGCAGAGAGTGGGGAAATGACCCTGTTGCTGAGGCTGCCTGTTGGAAAATACTGCAATGCATGTGGCTTTTGTAAGCCAGTTGGTAAAAGAAAATGTGTTACTTTAATTGTTACTCTGGACTGCAACTTGTTGAGCCCTTGGCTCATTATTTAGTCATTAATCCTATGTAGAAATGCACATTTACATTTATTCATTTGGCTGACGCTTTTATCCAAAGCGACTTCCAAGACGTGGAGCACTGTAGCGAGACGGTACCTTGCTTAAGGGTACCACAGTAGTGCCTGGGCCAGGAATTGAACCTGCAACCTTTAGGTCCAAAGGGCAATGTCCTAACCACTAGGCCACAACTGAAATGCTGAATCTGAATGATCAGAATCAGAGAGATGCTTAGATTCAACCAAATATTTCAAATTATTATTGATGAATATATTTTTGCACATTGGACTACTGGGCAAAATGTCTGCATTTAATTCATTTGACTGGATTTGCAGTGAAAAATATAATTGTCTGTAATGTAAACAAGGTGGATGTAGTTATACATGTGAATTTATCAGATATCAGCATTGGCCTATTCCCACATCAGGAACTACCATGAAGCTCATGTGTACTCTGCAAAAGTCTTTGGCACCAGAGAAAATGATCTATAATATCAAAATTATAGCAATACAGTAAATAGTGGTTTTATGGGTCAATGTGTTGGCTTGACAATTTCCAGGGCTCTTATACTAGACACCCAGTATTCTTTGTTGCTCCCAAATCGCTGGTTTGGGCTCAATCCTTCCTTCATTAAATGAAATCAGGCACTGGTGAAACTTCACACACATCCATGCAGTGACTGGAGGCATGGAGCAGAAATTTGGAGCTAAACTTGTGTTTTTTAACCAGCTCACACAACATCAACTACTGTTTACACACAAAACAAATCTTCATTTTTTCACTGCTTTTTGCTGCAGAAGGAAACACGTTTTGGTTTTAAACTATTACCATAGGTGCCAGAGATTTTTTGCACCATACTGTGTGTAATGTGGAGACTGAAGAACTGAAGTGGGGATCTACATATGGACTCTGATTGGGGCAAAACACCTTAAAAAGGTGAAAAACAGAAATCAACGTTAATGAAGACTAAACTTTGCCTAAAACAACTAAGAAGAATTGAGTTCTTGGGACTACACCCACATTTCTTACTCTTTTCCAGACTGCAGCTTACTCACTAATAGAACTGATGCCACTGTTTGCATTAACCATCAAAATGGCCAAGAGTAGCAATTCTGTTTGACTTGTTCTTTGACCTTTGAGACAAGACAACAGCCAGCGTTCCCTCTCTCACTCCCACGCTGTCCCTTCCGCACCGCCACCTAATGAAGGCAAAGAAAAGAAATTAGCCGAGCGTTGCGTGGGCCCCATTGACAGTGTCATTAAGGTGGTCCGGTGCGGGGTTACCCGCACTAGCTTGCAGGGTCCCCCCGCATTCCTGTGTTTGTTATTGAGATGGTTATTTACACTGCTGGACAGAGGAGCTGGCTGCAGGAGGGGGCCACAGCAGTGTCTTCCTACTGCCGGCTGGATGACAATTAGCTGTGGGGAGCAGCTTGGACGGCCATTCATGCCCAACTGAGTCTGGGAGTGGGAGAGCAGTTTTACTGCCAATGAATTATCGCCATTCTCTTTTCACAGGCCCTCTCCTGCACGTTAGCGGCTCTGTGTGAAAGACACCCCTCCTGGCCACTGTGCACCTGTGAGCAAGAAGCTGCCCCTTTACGTTGATCTAGAGGCCGGTTTTGGGTCTAGTTTCCAATGATTTAATGGCCTTGAGAAAGCAAAATGTCTGTTCTTGGGTCTGTGTACCACAAACGAAACACACCATCCACCAGTGAGGGAATTTAAACAGGGGAGGAGACTACAACTGTCACAATGCTGGCAAGATGGATGAAGAGCAATGTATGTTAGTTATCTGTGCCATTAAATGAGAGGTGTCCTCACTCTACAGCCTGAGGAAAGATCTCTATCTCGAATCTGCCTGCATTTAAGCAAGAGAATCTAAGCGGTGGGAGTTAACTGGTTTGACCTGTAGGCTTGCCATTCAATTACCTAAACAGGATTAGGCTACATGTTAAATCCGTGTATTCAGTCAACCTTACCAACAACACTGTCTGCTAATGTTAGTCATTTCGCGAGTTATTAATATTTTTATGAGGATGATGAACACAGTAGGAATAAAGTGCTGATGAAGACTGGGATTTTATCCCTTTAATGGTTTATTAAAAGCTGTGAGCTTTTCTGTTTCTCCCTATTTCATCAGTCTGTGCACTTGTTAATTAACTTAATATGACCTACATTCATCGGCGTGATCAGAGTGAAGCAATGCTCCTCGGAGAAATGCGCATCGCCGGGGAGCGCGTGTGGCGTGCTGCGGTTGACTCTAGGAATACAATTGTTTCTCGCCATGTTTATTTACTGCCTCATTAGCATCCACAAGCATAAACATGTTCAGATATAGTAACTAACAAACAGTCCCCTGAGTCTTATTGCTGCAGCGGAGGGATCTCTGGAGCTGAATCCGCGCTCATTACAATCTGTCTAGGTGCCTCGCTCAGTTGATTTCTGATTTGTGTGTTCTAATTGTTTTTACATGATCAAATTCCACTGTGTTCAGGGTTTTATGAAAATAAACACACAATAATTTATAGAACAGTATACACTGTGTTTCATCACAGTTGTGCCAATGCCAGTGCAAAGAAATCACAATAAAACAAACAAAACCAAATGTATTTACCTCATTACACACGTCATTCCCTGCAGTACGGCAGAAGCTTCAGATGAATGTTAGACACAATTTAAGAAACATTATCACAGATAATCCAAGCCCCCCCCCCCCCCCAACCACCACCTTTTATAAGCGATTCCTATATGTATTAAAATGATTAGTATTTTCATGTTTGAAGGCCATTTCAGTGGCAAATGCCATCAGTGCTTTGTGCACTGCACAGGCCACTGATCTGAGAACGGCCACGGACATTCTCTGCCTCTGCATTAATTACCTGCTTCACAGGCAGAACTGAATTGCGGTGTGGATCTCCTCAGAAGTCTACTCTTTCTTCCCAAACTGCCCCATGGACGTGCAGATGGTTTCAGTGTGTGTCGCTCTTTCCCGTGGAGGATAATCTCACAGGGGACCAAGGCTCACACACACACACACACACACACACACACACACACACACAAACCTCCACTGCACAGCCTTCATTCGGCGACGCCTCAAAACAGCCATGGGGGAGGCTGGTGACTTAACATAAATTAGACCACCAGGGAATGGCGAGAGCTTGCTCTGAAGAAGGGCAATATTGCGGATGAACGGGAGCGTCTGTATCCGGTGAGTTTAGTGAGAGAAAGGGAGACAGACCAGTCCAGTGAGTGACAGCGCTGAACTGCCCCGTTTAGGCTCAGGGATAACTGCCCTTAGGGAGCTAAGGTACACTTTGTGCTACACTGGTTCAGAAAAGCACAGTCATTGTTAAAGACCATGCATCAAATAAACGTTTGTCATCCAGCATTATAGCCTAAGCTGCAACTGGCCAGCAAAAACGTGTCTTTAACGTCAACTGACACATAACTTGGCAATTTAATATGAATATAATTAAGGTAATAGGTTTTTCATGTGTCTTAAATAAATAATTCCCACTGGTAGTTTATATTATTAATATGCAATCATGTATGTCTAGTAATATTGAAACATCTTAATCATTTAAAAAGTGACAAATGGAGGAAATGATCAACGTTGACTTGTAGCGCTTCATCTATTTTATACAAGGGCTGAACTTTTAGTTATATTCTATATTATCCAACATTTGCAAATATTAATTGATGTGGTTTATTAATACTAAAATCTAATAATGCAGAGCTTGTGATCCGGTGGTTTGACATATTATATGTAGTACTCAGGGTTCACGTGCATGATACTGCCTTTTTTAGGGTGATACAAGGCTAAAAAAAATTATTTAAAAAATTGAAATACTAAAAAAAATCTAATCGCAATTAGATGTTTTCCCCAAATCATTCAGCCCTATTGACTTGTATTATTTCACACAACCACTCACACTTTTCTGTTAGTGTGCGACTTGTGAACATAGCACAGTTGCAATTCATCCCCAGCTGTCATCTAAAGCCAGGATTAACGGCCGACTGTTTGTTATTTTGTTGTTTGTTAATGCCTGGACCTTGGCTGTGTTTGCAGTGGGGACCTGATGAGTGTCAGTGGCTCACTGAAGAGGACACTTCAAGTGTGATTAACTGTGGAGGTACACAGGGAGCACCAGTGGCTGCTAATTAACCCCGCATTGTGCTCCCCAACAAAAGCACAAAGGAACAAAGTCGAATTTAAATGTGAGAGATTATCACGATAACAAAAGACAAAGTAGTGGATCATGCTCTTGATGGGGAATTTTCACACTGATCGCGACAACATGGGACTAGATCAAAGACTGATCAAGTTACATTAGCGGGACAATGGGGCCTTGTTATTCGACAACAAGAGGCATCCATCTGCATGTCACAGAGGCCCATTACAGACAACTGTCAGCTTCCTCTGGATTTAAATACAGTATCCATGAATTACAAGTCGACGAAGATGGCTCCCGAAGGTTGATGAATCGTTCCTCGGCAGTTACACATAGGATCTCTTAGACTTTCACTACGCTCATGCTCTGTTCTGAGGCAACTGAAGGTGATGTCTCATTTCAAATGGGTGCGAGGCAGCGAAGACTCTCTTGCTCAATGCATCTGGCAAACGCAGCAGCTGGTTCCCCCAAGCCTTCTCTGAATAGCAATTACCGTTGACTTCCTACTACCAATATATCACCGGGTCTCTAGTGGTATTCTAATGGTGCCCTGGCCTTACACCTTCTACAGGAGCCTGAAAAGAAGAAGGAGGGGGTATATACAGGGAGACCCCCGGCTGTCTGGGCTCACACCTCTCTACTTCTCCCCAACTGGGAGACTCTCTGTCCACTGCTAGCAGAGATGTGGCCCCAGCTGATGTGGCCCCGGCTGACACTGCTAATCATCAGCAACTCCTCTGCCTGCTGGATCTGGCCTCCAGCACTGGCTGCCTTTCTCTCTCACCTCTGTCGGCCCAGTGGCCTTTGAAGTGCAGCGGAACGTGTTAGTTTATGAGACAAGAGATAAGATCTCTAGAAAAAAGGGTGATAAATTGGCTTGTTATGGCACCTCTGCTAGGGGAAATAGCAAGGGTATGAAAAAAATCTACAGGGGCTGTTACTGTCCTAACATATGTAACACCTCTGAGCGAAGACCCTTTAGCACCCAAGCAGTGTAGCGCCAAATCCGCTAATTACCCTCTTTAAAGGCAGCTGTTTGTGTTTGTTATTAGGTGAAACTGCACCAAAAAAGGGGGTGAGGAGTGACCAGACGTCACTCAGCGTGCAGTGCTGTCCACTCGTATAATTACGCAATACTCGGAGGGTGGGGTGGGTTGGAGGGGGTGCATGCAGATCTATAAGGCTGGCGTTTTCAGCAAAGCACATGACAAGCTAAGACTTGTCTGTTAATCACCGACCAAAACTGCAATGTATTCCAATAATGCATGACTCACACACACTCCTTTGACATAAACACAGTGTTTACTGTAAAACTACAAGCACATCAGCAAGTCGTCATATTATTCATAAATACTGTTCCAAAATCTCCAAAATGGCAACTTTACAAGACAATGACAAAACCTCCTGAACCTATAATGAAGGTTAATGTAAATGTAAAAAACAATTTCTCTTGGTCCATTCACTGTGAAAGTTTGGCACAATGTAAATATCACCGGTTGTTTTCAAATTCTGCAAAAATGTAAAAAAAAAAACTACAACCATAATATATATTACATAACCTACACCTCCTACACATCAAAAAGAATGAGAGCATCCAGAAAAAATTTACACTTATTCAGAGCTTTGCACAATTTGATACTGCAGTAATCCGGATGACAGCCAACACTTATTGTCCTCCAAGACAAATAATGCGGAGTGCAAACCCCGGGGTTAATACTCCACTTACACGCCCTGTACATCTTTCCTCTACAGTTTGTGTCAAAACTCTGGACACCATGGGCTGGCGGCCAGACGCAGCTGAGTGTCATGAAATATGCTTCAGAAAATTAGTGAGAGGGGGGAAAAATGCCTAGGCGTGGGATTGGTGGAGCGGGGTTCTGAAAGCGTGCTGCAGCTGACAGAGCTGGAGTCTGAAGGATGATGAATGGGAGGAGGCGCAGCTCACGCTGGGCCCTGTCTGAACCTGTGTAACACTGAGGGCGCTACAGGGTTCATCATGTCTCTGCAGGGCAAAGCAGGTTTGGAGCACTGTTAGATGTTTCAGCACATGTTATGACAAGTGTTAATTTATGGGTTTTTATTATTGAACAACAGTAACCGTGGTTCCCAGAGCGCACGGCCGAATTTGCACCCGAGCCCCTGCACATGAGTAGGCATTTCAAGCTAAACGTAATTAACAGCAGCATGAAGTGACAAGCTAATATGCCTCCAAGCACCATCCACACACAAACGTGGTGAATTAGGTGTGGGGAGGTGAACTCAAACAAATGTGCTTTAGAGGCTGCTGCTCCACTGACCTTGTGAACCGGTGAGACAGGACAGCACATCTGCACTGAGTTTCAGGTGAAAGCAGAGACCTTAAAACTAAGATCCCATCTAAAGGCTCCTGTGATGGCCTTCCTGTGATAATACGCATCCTTATCTTGAATAACAATAAGTCCCTCTTCCCCGGCCTCTGCTATGCTAAGTTACTCCCATTAGCACTAACAGAGCGCATAAGAATTAGGTATTGGGTAAGAGACCAGGTGCACCCAAACAGGAAAACGCCTTTCAGTGGGAATTTTAAAGGATGCATCATGCATACAGTACATACTCGTTTGGCAAAAGTAAATATCTAATATTTAATATATATAATATATCTAAGATAATTCTCTCTCTCTCTCTCTCTCTCTCTCTCAGGCTGCATTGTGAATGTGATACAATTCACTGTAACATGTAATCTGTAACATTCAGTTCTCAGTACTGAAGAATATTTTGACATTTTGTGAACATTGATGTATCCCCAGTTAAATGATGTTTGGTGGATCTTTTAAGTGAAAATGTGTAAATTAGTCATTATAAATTGCTGATCAGCCACAACATTAATGCCTAATAGAGAGTAGCTCCCCAACGTGCTGCTGAAGCAGCTGTAATTGTGGGGCGCTGTGTTCTGTCCCCTTTCTATCAGAGTCAGCATTCACTTTTTGTGGAGTCTTCTGTGGAATCGGACCAGATTGGCTAATCCCGATGCATCAATGAGCCTTGGGTGCCCTGTCACCGGATTGTCCTTCCTTGAACCACTTTTTGTAGGCACTAACCACTGCATACTGGAAACACCCCACAGTGTAGCCAGTACAAATAATTTGTTGTCACTCAGATCCTTACACTCGCCCATTTTTCCTGTTTCCACAACATCAACTTGAAGTAGTCTCAATATTTAAGTCCAGGCTAAAAACATATTTGTTTAGTCAAGCCTTCTGTTAGTCCTAGATAGGGGGTAGA